>JAXQKE010000267.1:28801-53090 GCA_037042355.1 Candida sp. Y128-05E | reverse complement strand
AACATCAAAAGGAAACATTGATTGAAGGGAAATATAAAGACGGTTACTACTCCAAGCTTTAAGATGTCTAAAACATCAAAATACAAGTCAAACTAATCATAAATATGTATATTGTTTTGACTTATATTCACTACCCTCTTCTGGGTATTAGTACTACATCCAGTGGATGTTATATTTCTTGCTTACTAGATATTTACGAGATTTCAATTCTTAAATGTGGCCAATATGTGTCCATTTTTACCAATTTTTACCAATTTTTGTTGATTTATATAGATTATTACTTGTTTAGTTTCCAATGACATAAAGTATATTACTAAAGATCAATGATAGTTACCAATTGTGTTTGTATTTATAATACTTTCAAGAAATTCACGTGACAATTTATTTTTTTGGATTTTTCAAAACCTCATCTCAGATAGAATATTCCATTTTGCAACATCTTCCAAATCACTTAAATTAATCATGGGTTCGTCTAGAGAAGTTGTATTAGCTTATATTGTTGACTACTTGGCAAGAGATGGTAACTTTGCCAAAGTCACAAAAAGTTTGAAGAAGGCTATGGTCATTAAAGATATTAAATTGGTAGATGCATCTGGTAACTTGGAAGACATTATCGAAAAAAATGAGTTGAAAGATACTAAAGAAAGCTCTGATAGTAGCAGCAGTGATTCAGACTCAGACTCAGACTCAGACTCTAAGTCTGAAGCTTCAGACGAAGAAGACGTAGTACCTGTGGTCGAAGCTGTGTTGCAAGTAACTAAAGAAAGTGATAGCAGCAGTGACAGTGCTTCAGACGAAGTAACTAAGAAAAGCAGTCCTTCAGACTCAAGCTCTAGCTCTAGCTCCAGCTCTAGCTCTGATTCGGATTCAAGTTCTGATTCTGATTCAAGTTCTGACTCAAGTTCTGATTCTAGTTCCGATTCTAGTTCTGATTCTAGTTCTGATTCAGACTCAGACTCAGATTCAGACTCAGATTCAGACTCGGACTCGGACTCAGAAACCGAGGAACCAAAGATGAAAATAATTGAGGAATCGAAACCAAAAGCTACATCAGACTCAGACTCAGACTCAGACTCATCTTCATCGTCATCATCATCATCATCTTCTTCTTCATCATCATCATCTTCTTCATCATCATCTTCATCTGATTCAGATTCAGATTCAGATTCAGATTCATCCTCGTCATCCTCGTCATCATCATCATCATCGGATTCAGATTCAGACTCTTCAGAATCAGACTCAGATTCAGATTCAGATTCAAATTCCAAGAAGAGAAAATCATCCTCTGACGATAAACCAGCCAAAAAACAAAAAGTTGAAACTTCATCCTCGCAAACTGAATCATTTTCCGCATCTTCCACCCCAGAAACCACTGGTATTCCAGCAGAAGTCGAACCTGAATTGAAACCCGGTCAAAGAAACCACTTCTCGAGAATTGATAGAAGCAAAATTTCTTTCCAAGATCAAGCTTTACAAGATAATACCTATAAAGGTGCCGCTGGTACTTGGGGACAAATGGCTAATGAGAAATTAGGTGCTGTCAGAGGTAAAGATTTCACCAAGAACAAGAACAAGATGAAGAAAGGTGCCTACAAAGGTGGATCAATTACCTTTGCATCCGGTTCTTATAAATTCGAGGATTAATTAATTCTTCCTCTTTTCCTTTCTTGTCCCCCCTGTTTCTTTTGGAGTTAATTGTAGTATACTATCATATATAGAGAAAGAAATGTATAGTCTAATGTAAATTAATTATACTTGCCTATATAGTTTAGAAATTGGCCAATATGCAGGATATAATGGATATATAAGCAGCATCTCACAGTGGTGGTGAATTCTATTTCTAATCCAGGTATAATTGATAACCTTTGATTGATTCACATTCTCAGAGGATGTCTTATCGAAGTGGTCAACCGAATTATGCTGAGCTAGACAAGGGCAATTACTCCGATGATTCTTACGATGATGAGGTCCAGGACAAGGATGATGACGATTATGCTTATGGATCTGCTAAACCAACTAAAAAGAAAGTCAATGGAAATGGACCCGATAAACAAGTGAGGAAAAGAAAGGCACAGGAAGCTGTGAATACTATAAAAGAAGTCATGGACGATAAAACCTACTCAGATGAAGAGTTACTTGATTTCACACCAGAATTGCCAGCAGATTACGTACCCGATGCTGTATCAAAAACATTCGGTAAAGCTGACTTCTCGTATTTGAAATTGAAACCGGATCATTTCAGTAGACCAATCTGGATCTCACCAAGTGATTTAAGAATTATTTTGGAATCTTTTTCGCCATTGGCAGAACAGGCACAAGAGTTTTTGACCACAATTGCCGAACCAATTTCAAGACCTTCGCATATCCATGAATATGGTATCAACATGTACTCGTTGTATGCTGCCGTCTCTGTAGGTTTGGAGACTGACGATATTATTTCCGTGTTAAACCGGTTATCGAAAGTTCCAGTACCAGATTCTATTATTAAATTTATTAGAAGTGCAACTATATCATATGGTAAAATCAAATTGGTTTTAAAGAATAACCGATACTTCTTGGAATCTACTCAAGCCGATATTTTACAAATGCTTTTGAAAGATCCAATCATCGGACCATTAAGAATCCATTCCTCAGAAAATACGACTACCAGCACCGGCTTGACAGCATCAATCCAGAACAAACCCGACCCGAAAACTCTTATCAATGGGGTAAAACCTCACACTGAAGAAAAGAAAGATGACGTCGAAGATATATTTGCATCAGTTGTTGGAAGCAAAGACGATGACGACGATATGGACACTGTCCATTCGTTTGAAATTTCCAATGATTCGGTGGAAATTGTCAAACGTAGATGTCAGGTTATTGAATATCCAGTATTGGAAGAGTACGATTTCCGTAATGATCAACGTAATGCTACTTTGGAAATTGATTTGAAACCTTCTACCCAAATTCGTCCCTATCAAGAAAAGTCATTATCGAAAATGTTTGGTAATGGTAGAGCTAGATCGGGTGTCATTGTTTTACCATGTGGTGCCGGTAAGACGTTAGTCGGTATTACGGCTGCCTGTACTATCAAAAAGTCTGTTATTGTCCTTTGTACATCGTCGGTGTCAGTCATGCAATGGCGTCAACAATTTTTACAATGGTGTACTATCCAACCAGAAAGTGTTGCAGTATTTACATCGGAAAACAAGGAAATGTTTTCGACTGAAGCGGGTTTGGTTGTTTCAACGTATTCCATGGTTGCCAATACGCGTAACAGATCGCACGATTCACAAAAGGTTATGGACTTTTTGAGATCGCGAGAATGGGGGTTCATTATATTGGATGAAGTCCATGTTGTTCCAGCAGCAATGTTTAGAAGAGTTGTCACAACCATTGCTGCGCATGCTAAATTAGGATTAACCGCTACGTTAGTCAGAGAAGATGACAAGATTGCCGATTTGAATTTCTTGATTGGACCCAAATTATATGAAGCCAATTGGATGGATTTAGCCCAAAAGGGCCACATTGCCAATGTTCAATGTGCTGAAGTGTGGTGTCCTATGACATCTGAATTTTATCAAGAGTATTTGAAGGAAACTGCCCGAAAGAGAATGTTGTTATATATTATGAATCCTACCAAATTCCAAGCTTGTCAATTCTTGATTCATTATCATGAGATGAGGGGTGATAAGATCATTGTATTTTCTGATAATGTTTGTGCTTTACAAGAATATGCCAAAAAACTTGGCAAGCCATTTATTTATGGTGGTACCGGTCAACAAGAACGTATGAAGATCTTACAGAATTTCCAACATAATGATTTAGTCAATACGATTTTCTTATCTAAGGTTGGTGATACATCGATTGATTTGCCTGAAGCGACATGTTTGATTCAAATTTCTTCGCATTATGGTTCTAGAAGACAGGAAGCTCAAAGGTTGGGACGTATTTTACGAGCAAAAAGACGTAATGATGAAGGTTTCAATGCATTTTTCTACTCTTTGGTTTCTAAAGATACCCAAGAAATGTATTATTCAACAAAACGTCAAGCATTTCTTGTTGATCAAGGGTATGCTTTTAAAGTTATTACACATTTGAGTGGTATGGAACAGTTACCAGATTTAGCGTATTCAACAGCAAGAGAAAGACGGGAATTGTTGCAGCAAGTGTTATTGCAGAATGAAGATGCGGCGTCGATTGATGTCGGTGATGATATTGATACTAATTTCATTTCCAATGGAAAGAGACAAAAAGTCGAACAATCACAAGCGACACGAACCGCTGGTTCGTTAGCCGGGTTAGCCGGTGGTGAAGATATGGCATATGTTGAATACAAGAAGGATAAAAATAAAGAAATACGAGAACATCATCCATTAATTCAGAAAATGTATTATAAAAACAACAAAAAATAGGTTTGGGATTCATAAAAATGTATATATTTTTATACATATATCTATAGCATGTAATATATAAAATATTACAATTGTTACACGAGGTAGTGCAGTTTTTACTACCACAATATAGTAGTGTCTAGTGTAAGTTCTATCAAACTGGCCAATGATCAACTGGCGACAAAGTCTCCGAAATCATCATTTTCATCGTCATCATCGTCATCATTAGAATCAATTTTCAAATCAGAAATCTGGTTAGTGATTGAACTCAGTTCATTGATCCTTCGGTTGATGTCAGATTGGTATTGCTCTTCGTAATTCTTGAACCTACGTTTATATATAGTGAGACTTTCTTGAAACATGGTAGCCAGAAACGAGTCTTGGAATTTAAGCCCTAGGGCCACTTGCAATTTGGTTTGTGTGTTATCTACGTCATCTCTTAAAGGTTGGTAGCCAGATCCTGGCAATTGGGCAATGACTTTATAATATCTGTCCTTCATCTGGATAGTTTCTTGGCCATTATTAGCTAGCGACACTTCATCAAACTGACAATGGGGGTTATACCAGACTTCAGCCCAAGTCTGGTTGCCTTCGGGCAACTTATTATACAATTCTATTTTAGCCCGTAACCCGTCAAACGGTCTTGTTATGCCTTGCCCTTCCTCCTCGATTATTAATTCTTGCTCCATCAATTGTAACTTGCCTTGCCATATTATATTCGATGGTGAACAATTCAACTTGTCACCAGGAGGTATTTTGAAGAGTACCACTTGATCCGACTCAAATAAAATGGTAGATATCACATTGGGTACATATGTCATCACTACTATTCTTTACCAACTGTTCTCTAGCTTATCTAAACCAGTAAACATACAAGTTAAAAACAAAAAACTTTAAATTGAATAAATCGTTGCTTTTAGTGGATTTAGCAATTGTAGAACTCTCTAGCTTGCTGTATGATTATATATCAACAATTGTTGCTTCAATTCAATTCAGCCCAGTTTTGATTTCACCCTCTGCCTCCTGCGCCAGGACCGTGATTACGCACCAGGCTAACGACGTTCCGAGTACCACGACGCGATTTGCCCTAGACTTCAAGCATAGGATTGAAGTATGTTCTTGTGGTGATGGGTTGGAACAGAACTATGGCTTCTTTGGGAAATTGAGATCAGAAGTTGTCTGGGGTCTGTCAACTGTATTGAACTAAGTTAAGTTATCAATGGAAGATAATGACAAAAAACACTTTGCACCCAAATTGATTTTTTTATTTGATTTCAACCAAAGCAATTTTAGCTATAACTTAGCTGGCTATTGGAAATAGGATAATATCAACAGTTATGGGGTGTATTACGTTTTTTGAACCAAGTTCAAACATGGTTAATTGTTTTTACCTTGGATGGTTACGTGCATCCAATATGAATTTGTTTCTTGTTTATTTATATATGTATTAGAAAGTCATCCTCCATATGTGAATCATACTAGTAATTTTTCAGAATTTATAGAAGCCTAATTAATTGGGTTCTTTAATTAAAGGACATATGTTCATATTTGACAATAATAAAACTAATTGTTCATTTTTTCTCTCTTTCCTTTTTTTGGTTATACATGAATTCATTTCTGTTTTCCATCAAATAGGTCCATCCAAAGCACCATTTCCCATCTCTTTTGGTCGTATTTCATTCATAGTTCGGTGATTTTGCAACCAAATGTTAGCTAAATATAATGTCCTGCATATGATCCGATTTTTCAGTTTAGTTGAAAAATCTTTCAATAAGCATTAACTTACTATACCAAGATCATGTTCATAAGGAGTTTAAACAGAGGGATACTAGGCAGACCTAGTACTATAATAAACCCTGTCTCTGTGAGATACAACTCCAGTTTTGACCAATTGAATAAGGCTATAAAACAGTCCAATACTAAAGGTTCTAACTCCGACAATGTCAAAGATATCAATGATTTATTGAACAGTTCTTTGGAAACTCCTGATAATCATTATTTCAAAGCTCGTAACAATGAATATGGTTTAGGCGATGTTATGCCCCATCCAAGAGATGTTGCCAAAAATATCAAGATTCAAGGATCCATGGCCGGTAGAGTCGTTGATGTTCATTATGGGCAATTAAACAAAGCCGTATTTGGTATGCACAGAGTCATTAGTTCAAACAAGATTAAATACTTGCAAAAAATCCAATCTAGACATATACCCACTGCCAAATTGAAGAAACAACAAAGAAGAGAATGGTGGAGAAAGAAGTTCTCCGAAGGTTTCAAGGACTTGATGTCCCAAGTTAATGACGCCAGAAGAAGAGGTTATTAGTTTTACCTTTCCAGTTTTGCATTTTTCATAAACCATCCACAACTTTCCCTCATGGTCAATTTACTCAAGATTTTCATGAATACTCATGCCAACATACAACCAATACTATATACCTAGTTACCTCTATATATATACCTGTAAATATACTTATTAATCACTATCAATGTATTGGTTCCAAGTGTCGTGCTAAAATCAATTGTGTCGTGCCTTTGGGATGCGTCTAGATAAACGTTAACCATGGGGATGAACATTCGTTAGAAGTGATAAACTAATATTATAGAGAATATAGTACTGCTATTGACTATATATTGTAAAGAATTGAATTCAGTTGTAAAGAGCCAAAAAAAAGGACAAATTGTTGCTACTTTCATATTGGATTGAACGTGGGTATGAGTTCAGGTACAGATAACAAGGTAGGGATGCCGGCTATAACAGGCACAATTGATTATTCTCGAGCGTATAATGTGCTACCGTCGCTGTTAAAGCCGTGGAGAGGTACTATAATCACATACTCTTCATCTTTGATAGCAGTGTTTATAGGTTTCCCCTTGGACACCGTCAAAACAAGAATGCAAACTCATAAGAATTTCACCAGTTATTTCGACTGTATCAGCAAAACATATAAATCGGAAGGTATTGTTGGGTTTTTCCGGGGGATTTGGGTACCCTTACTCTCGTCATCAGTTATGAGATCTTTCTCGGTTAGTGTTTTCATTGCCGTTAAACCCCTGATCTATAAATCGTTGTATAGCTTCACTGATGAAACAAAGCAACCCACCAATCCATTTTTAAGAAATATTCCGGTCTGTTTCCTTTCGGGAGCTTTTGCTGGAGGTGCCACATCCTGTTTGGCTTGTCCGTTTGAATTCACCAAGGTTTACGCCCAAATATATAAACTTATCCAAAACAAATCAATCAAGGATTTCCCCAAGAATTTCCAAACTGTCAACTATGAAGTTTCTCCGTCAACACTACAAATTGCTAAGCAAATTTATCGTTATAACGGAGTACGCGGACTATACTCGGGTTTTCCTTATCATTTTATTCGTGATTTCCTAGGATCGGGGATCTACTATTCAATCTACGAATCAATGAAATATGTCATGAATAAAGTTATCAACAAGGATGCAACAAAATCTTCTCCGTATTCTATCTTGATTGCAGGTGGATTATCGGGAGTATTTGGCTGGATGGTGGTGTTCCCAATTGATACTGCAAAGTCATTAATCCAAAAAGATGCAGTCACCAATATATTACGCCAACAACAAGGTTTGGAACCACTTCCCTATAAGCCTAGAAAAATTCAATATTTTGATAAGCGATTGTTTCGTGGATTGGGAATGTCTGTAACCAGAACTTTCATCACAAACATGACATTTTTCAGTATATATGAATTTGCTATGGCATATATTATTTGAAACTTTATCGAGCTGGACAATCGACAATTTTCCCGTCATTTTGCATTACTTTACATTTAGCATCGCATTTATATTACATTTCATTATCATTTGGTATATACATATAGATTATTAAACAAACCAAAGTTCTCATAATTTTCTACCTCTCTCGCTTTCCGATTGCTTTTCAGATTGATTTCCGGATGCCGATCTCAAACGTCTACTAGTTCTACGTTTGGACGTGGTGAATTCTTCAGTATCTAAGATTTCCTGTAAACTTCGTTTCAATGGCGATTTTGACCGAGTGCGCAAGGCTGGAGGGTCTAATAATGGTGATGAAGGTATACGTTCATCCGATCTAGGAGCTCTTTGATCCTGTTCGTGCTGTTTCTTCGATTGTAAGCTCTGTACTGATGGTCTCCTCTTGTGTCTCTTCTGTTTTTTAGTGACCAATTGAAACTTACCTGGAAGCGGCAATTCAATTTCTGGTTTCGCTTCATGATGATCAGAAACTTTTCGTAATTGTTCCTCAAATGGTTCATCAGTAAATTTCTCCCCAAACTTGTGACCATTTCTCAAAGATCGTTGTGGCTCAAGCTCTTTAAGGTCCTTTTCGTTGATCTCCAATCCTAGAACTTTGCCAATGTATTTAGGCAGTTTTGGACGTTTCAAAGTTTCATCTTCAGTTCGAGAAAAGTTAACTTTACCACTCCGACTTGCTTTCCTGGGCGAAAATGATTTATCTTCGATATCTGGCTGAGACAATCGAGGGTTGTCAATTTGTTTCTCGATTTTCTTCTCTTCCTCGTTATCTAAATCGGAATTGTTGACAAATGAGTCCTCCTTAATTTGATCTTCTTTATGTTCGACATCTGGCAGAGACAATTGAGGGATGACATTTGGTTGCCCGATTTTCTTTTCGACCTCACTATCTAAATCGGAATTATTTACAAATGAGTCCTCGTTAATTTGATCTACTTCATCCTCTTCTTCAATATTGGGATTTTCCAATGCACTTTCTATCTCAATTTTAGATGTCTCTGATTTGCCATCTTCAGACTTATCTGTATTTTTCTGTAAAGCATCATTCTTGTCAGAACTTTCGATATCTGTTTCACTTCCTGATAAAACTTTCATCTCGCGTTCAAGTTCTTCGTTGACCAATATGTTAGAATTATTTGATGCTTCCTCGTAATCTACAAGGTTCTCTGATGGAATCTCGTTTTCCGGTTCTTCTTCGCTCGAAGAACTGACGTTTTGGTTATTAGACTCATCTGAACTAGGTTCCTCAATATCTATGTCAAGATTAACATCTAATCCAGGCTGTGACAGTTCTAATGACTCTGTGGCATCCTTACTAAACCACGAAATGGGATTAAGTTTTCCGAGCAAAGTTTTCACTCTTTTGAAACCCGTATTACCATCATCTTCAGCTTTTCTTTTAATTTGTGTTGTTTGATATTCTGAATTGCTTTCAATTACCTCGGTCACTGATATAGATGATTCGACATGTGCTATCTCTGGCTCAACAGATTCCAGTCTCTGAATACTTGTTGGTCTGATAACTTCATCTTCATTGTTTTCGTCGTCTAAAATTTCAAGCTCCGAAACAATCAAACCCTCCACAAATGTATTTTCTGCTTCGATAATCTCACTTGGGGACAATACGTCAAGTCCTCCAGGACTTCCCATCAATTCACTTATTAGCTCTTTATGAGAAGGCACATTATTTGAAGGTTCATCTTCAGGGACAATTTCCAAAGGTTCCTCGACCCTTGATGGATGTACAACACATGCATGCTCAATTTCAACATGCGTAGTCTCTTTATACATCGTAATTGGGAAATCTTCATCATTGGGCTCCACAATCTGAGCAACTTCGTTAGCAAAACTTACATCATCCTCATTCTCATCAACTTCATTCTCATCATCGAACGCGTTCAATTCTGCTCCATCAACATCATCTTCACTTGATTCACTGTGGGATAAATTATCCAACGATTCATTAGTATTTTCCAAGTCATCGTTACCTGGGTGAATTGGTTCGACACTAGTGCTATCTTCGTTTGCATCACTTATAGGATCTATTTCAACTGAGTTCTCGTTAGATTCCATGTGGTCATTCTGCATATTCAAATCAGAAACCCCGTTATCAGATCCAGTATGAATCGAGTCATCTCTATCATATTCCAGCTCTAACTGAAGAACACTTTTCTCGTCCTCCACAGGGGATGCATCAATATTAGGTGTGCTTTCGCGATAAGCCCCATCTTTAACTGGTGATTCTAATACAATTGAATCTTCGAACCTGGTAGTATCCGTTTCCATTATCGTAGTATCTTGGATATTTTCAAGCTCTGGAATCGCAATGTCATTTTCAATTAACATACTTGGGTCGGATACATTTTCAGAGGTTATATCATTGGCATCATTCAATGTTGTTTCATCCACATCTGGGAGTATTGGTCTTAAAACTGGAGTTTGAGCTGAAATTGGACCTACGGTATCTTCTGGTTCCGATGAAACCAACACATTGCTTGAATTGGAGCCATGATTCCCCACGTTCTCATGTTGTTCGCCATCAAAAGGTTTTACCAAGTGATTATCAGTTGAATTGATTTGTACTGGTGAGTGGGATATAGATTCGGGACTCATTAATTCAGGTTGAGGCAAATTAGCCAATTCGTCGGCTGGGTCTTCATCAGTAGCAAGTATATGTTCTTCCAAAACCAGATTGTTCACACCATTAACGCTCTCTTGTGCACTAATATCTTGCATATCCGTATTCAGAGTTGCTTCATTTATACTTGTTGAATTTTCGTCAGCCAGATCAATAACTTCCATTTCTTCGTCGATATCCAGTGATTCACCCGATGTAATTTTATCTGAAGAGATATCTTCTAAAACTGGTATTTCGATGTCATCTAGAATTCTCGTTGGTGATGTAATATCAACATTAGTGGCATGCACTATATTATCTGATACATCATCATTTACCTGTACATCAGAAGCTTGATCGTCTGATTCCTTATCAACTTGGTCTGGTTGAAGTTTCTTGTCTTCTACAGAATCTGACAAATCTGCAGAACTTTCTTCAGACTGAGTTTGTGGACCTGAATCATTAGATTCATCATCGGTTTGATTCTGCGGTGAGGTATTTTCATCCTCTAGTATTCCAACCTCTGCCGTTTCATTTCTTAGTTCCTCGTTCTTGTTACCCTCAATAAAATCTTTATTGTCTTTTTCAAGTTGCACTATGCTATCGTCGTCAGCTTCTAAATTTGGTTCAACTTTCTTAAAAAATTGGCTGAAAAAATTTCGTATACGATTAGGTGGAATATCATCTTCTCCGTCATCTTCAACTAAACTCTTTTCCTCTAGGTCAAAGACTTTTTCAACTGGTTCTTGTGCTGTCTCGAAATAAGTGGTTTTATTGATATTCTTAAACCCAGGAGATGGCGATTCACTATCAAAGTCATTTCTTTCATTTGGTAAATTTTGATCGACCTGGTGTACTGCATCGTCAAGAGCATGTACTTTCTCTGCCTCGAATACAGCGCTTGGTGGACCTGGATTACCAGGTGATGTTCGTAAACTTTCTTCCAATTCCGATACTGAGATTAAGCTGATGTTAAACTTCTGTTCAGTTTCTTTCAACTTCTGCAAGGTTTCTATAGGATCCTCAGCCGATACTGTTTTGAATATTGGAACTGGTGGAAAATCCGGATTGCAATCGTTTGGATCAACATCATGTAACTTATGCTCCCTTTGTAATTGATCCTTCAAAGGTTCAAAATCATTCTCCTCGTCCGCAAGTGATCCCTCTAAATTACTTTCGTAATTGTCTTCTATATGTAATGGTTCCATTCTATGTCTATGCTCCGTGAGACTGTCGTTTTCAAACTTTCTGGTTTTACGTAAAATATCTTTACCAAATTCCTCTTTTGGACCTGAATCGGTCAACGGAGTATCAGTAAACTCATTATCAGCAGCATAATCTGAATATCTATTGATGGGATCCAAATTGGAGACACTAGGTGGTAAGTTTGGTTTTATTGTGAAATCATTAGGAACATTATCTTGGTTTGTCGGTTCAAGAACTATATCTGCTAGCATATTCAAATTAGAACGGTCTACACTCTGAGAGTTCGTACCAGTCTCAAAATCAGTTATCTTGTCCGCGGCATCGTTATATTTGGTGACATCAGCATCAACATATTCTGATTGATTGTGGGTCAATGGATCATCTACTCCACTAATAACTGAAAGACCATCGACATATTCATTACTTTCGTGTCGGACCAGATTAGCATCTTTCGAAGCATTTTCCATATTGTCATTCTGGTGACTTGAAAATTCAACGATTGAATCTGAAGGTTCAAGATTGTGCGAATTCGTTTTATATTCTGAGAATTGGTTCATTAACAAAGCTTGTTGAGCAAGATAAGCATCACTCATATCATACATCTCGTGGTCATTATCACTCTTGTCATCATTTTCACTAACACCCTCTTCTTCATTTTCGATTTCTTCATCATCACTTGCATCAATTTCTTGGTCAATATCTTCACCATCAGATTCTATGTCCACGGAAGATGCCAGCTCTACATCAATTTCTCCGGTATCTAATGGACTGGTCTGTATCGGGTATCCCACTTGTATATCTTCACTTTCCTCATCCTCATCTTCCTCTTCCTCATCTTCCTCATCTTCCTCATCTTCCACGTCTTCCACGTCTTCGGCATCCACATCTACTTCTTCATGATCGGCTTCATCTTCCAGGTCTTCCTGGACTATTTCGTTGATATCATAGACAATATTATCATCTTCATTCTCCTCGACATCGTCCTCGGCTTCAACCTCAGCATCCTCCTCGACATCCTCTTCAACATCCTCCTCCTCGGCTTCATCATTCAAATTATAATAATTCCCCAGACTCCACTTTGGAGTATCCATCAATTTTGGTTTTCTAGATATCGATTGGGATGCAAAGAAATTTGTCAGGTCTTCCTTCTGATTATAATCAGCATATTGGTGCTCCTGCACTTCATCTGCTTCACTAACTTGATCGTACTCCTCCAGATAATTCTGCTCATACTGCAAATTATCATCGGCTTCACCACTATAACTCCTCCCATATTCATCCTCCTCGTCTTCTATAGGTTCATCATCTTCATCATCTTCATCTTCATATTCATATTCATTCTGAACAGCTTTCACTGGCGCTTCGACTTCTGGTTCTGATTCCGATAGTATTTCTATAACATCACTGTCTTGATCTATCTGTTCCACCTGATCAGATTCATAATCATCACTTGCTTGATCATCTTCCGCTTCACTAGAGTTCTCTACAGGGCTTCCAACATCAACATTCTGATCAGTTCTGTCTTCTTTCAAATAATCTTGACTCTGTAAAACATTTCCCAACTTTGTAAACTCATCATCATAGATCTTTTCCTGATACTTTAATTTCAAATTCTCAAGATGTTTCTGATTCTTGAGATTTTCCACTTCTATATCTTGATTCTTTAGGGTATTTTTAACTTTCAGATCTACTTGATCTATCCAAGAAACGATACTATTTAAGTCGTCATCAATTTTATTAGTATTATTATTCAACGCAATTGTTGAAACAGAAGTTGAATTGATGAAAGATTGAGTTAAATCTTGATCATTCTGAGACTTTCGAGGAAATAATCGTTTGGATTTATATGGAGAAGGGAATTGACTCATTTAAAGAGTGCACCTAATTGGCTATGTGTATATTGATGGATTGATGGTGTATTCCTTAGTTAATTTGCTAATTGATTGTATAATGTAAACATTAACCGAAAAATCAACGTCACGTGAGAGAGATGGAATTGATAAATAATTCGTTTCTAAGTCAAGACTATTAGATGTTAACCTAGTTTAACCTCTACCTGATCATTTCAAGTAAAGAGGATACACTTTGCAAACTAATGTAGTCCAAATAGGATTTTCAATTTATTTTTGCTTTTTCGAATTTTTGTGGTATTCGCAACAATATGTAAACAACCCCCAAACGAAAAATTAAGCATAACACCAGACATTCCCTAATGAGAATAGAGATACATCACGAATGAGCCATGTAAGTCTGTGGCAAGAATATTCATGATATTGGTAGGCACTCAAACGTTACGAATCTTTAGTGACACTTATATTGCGAATTATGCCTAGTCAACAATTATCTTTCATTCTAACAGAGTTCTATTGTACACACAAACGATACAGATATTACAGCAAGCTTCTACATTTCTGTTTTTTTTAATTTTAGAGAACAGTTTTACCTACTATGTTAGGTTCAAGTTGATTGTAAGTTTAACCAGACGAGCATTGATTTGTGCAAAAGAAGCTCAGCTTGAAAAATGGAAAGAAACCAAAGGGACTCTTTATGGGTTATACTCTCTCCTGTAATCAATACATTGGTGTCTTAGATAACATTTCACCCACTAGATAAAGCTCAGATGTATTGTGTAACTTAAGCATTCGAGCATTGCGTTGTGCGAAAGAAGCTTTTTACAATACGAACAATGGCACGAAACCAGTGCGTGCTGCATGGACCACTCTATAGGATCTGGAACTAAAATTGAACGGAGGCTTAAAATATGTTCTGAATGTACACAAACATAATGTTGCTACTCTTAGAATAGATGATAAATATAAATACCAGATAAGTACCAGATAATTATGACTATCTGATAATTATAACTCCCAGATCATTCCATGCCATAATTTGTTTTGTAATCACAAATCATTGGTCAAGCAATTCACAAAATCAGTTCTCTCGACATTTATTTAAGCTTGAACCAAGTAACAATAGAGACGCACGCTAATTTTAGCCCAAATCTTGGGGGGTTTCCTTTGTTGCATTTACAAAGGGCTAATGGAATAGGAATAATTGTCTTCA
Organism: Candida sp. Y128-05E; assembly: GCA_037042355.1. NCBI lineage: Eukaryota > Fungi > Ascomycota > Pichiomycetes > Serinales > Debaryomycetaceae > Candida > Candida sp. Y128-05E. The sequence continues at coordinate 38,069 of JAXQKE010000267.1, read as the reverse complement.
AGTTTAAACGACCTTCATGATGTAAACCGGCATCATTCATTTGACAATAGAAAGAGGAGATTTACACCAAGTCCTTTATTCCTCCTTGATTCTTTTGTTTCCGACAATTGCTCGGGGTTTACCTGAAGAAAATATCAGGTACGAGCCCAAAAAATCTGAAAACATCTCGGAAAATATATAATTACGCTGAGTGGACTACACTAATATACTACTGGGGATATAACAATATTACTACAATCAACATTGTCACTCCTTGAAACACTTGTCGCTGTTTATACCATAATGAGTTTTAACACAAAATATTCGCAATACCCGTACTAACCGTGATAACCGCAACAATAAAACGTATTCGCGACACCAAATAGAGTCATTAAGCAAGGAAAACGCTATATATAGAAATAGGAAGTAAAATAACACATACAAGGAATAATAACTTTGTAAAATACGGATCATCTGAAATACTTAAAAAATATATGCTAAAAGTCGCCTGATAAAATTCTGGACTGTCACAAAATGGGCAACAAATGGCGCACAACTGGAACTAAAGTACAAGTAAGGAACAAGGTATTGTGTACTTGTTTCGAGCACCGATTTCAACACATCCACCACTTCTATTACTGGACACAACCCCAACAAACCGGAGATGACCGACGCAATATCTTCCCTTGGCAAGATTAACCAGATGAAGATATGTTAATTATAGAATATTTTCATGAATCAGACTAAATAATATTTTGCCTTACTCTTATGATTTTAGTTTGTTGATTTCGATTGGATGCCGTAGAGGGGATGCCGCTATTCTTAGAATTCACCGTTAATTTTGTGCATTAAAATAAGATGCTGCTGGTGTGTCTGTAAAAGTTAAAAAGTCGGTAATGGAGCAATTCACTGAATGATCGATAATGAAACAGGGTTATCCAGATATGTAGACATTTCAAAAACTTTGACAATGACATTAATATACTTGCTCCGGAAAGCTATCCTAGAAGATATATATTTTTATAATTATTTTTACTTAAATATTCGTTATGCAGACTGCAAGGACATGATTACACAGAATGTATATGACCGGCTATACGCCTTATTCATACATTAGAAACCAATTTAAAGCAGGATTAGACTTACTACCGTTTAATAGGAGAATTTCAAAAAAAAAATCACACTTTTTAGTTGATTTTAAGACTAACCAATTCCATTTATAAATAACCCATCCATCGTAAATCGAAAATTTCAGAGTTTGACATGGCAATATGTATCCAGACTTAAAGTTTAATATCCCTTCGCTTGTCATACCAGGAGACATCGGAATACGATATATTTTAAGTTCTCTACCGCTACCAGCCGCACCAAGCGTAGAACACTTTCACCACTGCAGAAGCGGCGAGGCGGATGAAAAATTGATAAAGTAGAGAAAGTAAAAACGAACTTGTGCAACCTAATTGATACCATGGAGTAGTGCTGTCTAATTATAAACCTTATGGGGGTCATATTGTGCTCTGGTGTCACTGAGCGAATGCCATCATTACTTTTTGGTCGACCATATTTTGTACCAGCCGCATCATCTCTTTTCCTTGCATCGATTTACATGGTCTCGATATTGGATGGCAGGAGTACAGATGAAATAATTTGGTTGCACACTACTTAATAATAATATATTTTTTATTCCTTGCATATTAAATTTTATGGTTCCATAAAAATATTATTTCATATGAATAGAGGATAATTACTATATAAATTCAGCTATTTCTAGCAAAAATTATTCCCTGGATATTTAATCTATTTATTCTACATCATGACTGAATTGGAATCACAACCTTTGGAACAAGAAGAAAAGTACTCTCCTAAAAAGGACTACTTACTCACAACAACTCCTGTTAAAAATACTTTAATTGCTGTAGCTGGTGAATTCTTTGGAACTTTTATGTTCCTTTGGATTGCATTTGTCATTGCTCAAATTGCTAATCAAATGGTTGCTGTCACTGAAGAACCTGGTTCTCAACCAGCCCAATTGATTATGATTGCTTTTGGTTTTGGTTTTGGGGTAATGGCTTCTATCTTTATCTTTGCAAGGATCTCAGGTGCCAATTTGAATCCTGCTGTCACTTTAACCTTAATCTTGGCCCAAGCTGTTAAACCAGTTAGAGGAGTTTTAATGATGTTGGCTCAAATGGTTGCAGGTATGGCTGCAGCCGGTGCAGCTTCGGCTATGACGCCTGGTCCAATTGCTTTCGCTAATGGTCTCGGTGGTGGGGCTTCTAGAACTAGAGGTGTTTTTATAGAAGCTTTTGGCACTGCTATTCTTTGTATTACTGTATTATTCATGGCTGTTGAAAAGAATGAAGTTGCTAATGCTCAAGCCCCTGTTGCGATTGGTCTTTCATTGTTTTTAGGACATTTGATTTGTGTCTACTACACTGGTGCCGGCTTAAACCCCGCCCGTACCTTTGGTCCTTGTGTTGCAGCCAAGTCATTCCCAAATTATCATTGGATTTATTGGGTTGGCCCAATTTTGGGATCGGTGATTGCTTTCTCCATTTGGAAGATATTTAAAATCTTACATTACGAAGTTATGGCTTTAGAATCCGAAGAATAGATCAATCTACTCAGAAGAAATAAGTTGTTACAAAACTCGAAGAGAAATTTTTTATTTGTCGTCGGTTCCATTAATTTTATTCCCCTAATTCTTTAACAAAATATGTTTCTATCTTTATGACTACTAATATTCCTCAGTCTACATTTAAGAAAATTAATTCAATACACATATAAAATAAATAAATTACAATGCCCAACAATAAATGTAGTGGTCAGTTCGGCTGCAAAATCATGCAATAGCGTTTTTTTGGTGATCCTAGAATATTTGGTCAGCTTTGATATGCTATACCAGCATATGATCCCCATCAACTTGTTTCGTCAAACATCTTCAATTAATTCTATTTTCGCAAACACAAACAAAAACTTAGCCTCATCAAAATGCACTGCGGTATGTGTACATGCATTCGGGTACATTTTCTATTGTTCGAAATCAAAGTCGCATGTTTGCATATTTAACTGGTGGTATTACATACATACTATACACAACCTATAAGACCAGCTACGTGCAACTGGTTTATAATCAATTTCAATTGACTCTAACCAGATCTCATGGTTAATGCGACAATCAAATTTAATCCAATATCAAGTAGTCAAGAGGCATCACTAGTACACGAGTCACTTCATTCTTGGGGGTACCGATGATCACTATAATAGATTATCATATTCCTCAAATAAATATTTTTCTTCATTGTTACATATCACGCTTGTCGTACTAATCCGGGAATATTCGAACATTCATGGCTATAAAGACTCGGCTTATTTTTGGCATTTTCTAAGTTCAGAACTGAAAATTGTATCACAGATATGTATAGGTAAGAATGCGCTTTCAAACCGAGGCAGGTTTGGCATATGAAGGCTATTTTTAGTTATTAACGGTTTTTGGTGATGACTAAATTGTTTTGTTGTGAATTTTTCCGAATTGTCCTACAACGTGCTTACTTCTACATTGTGCTGTTCCTATATGTACCTGTCTTTAATTGATTGATCATCATTGTTATTGTTAGTGAGGTTCCAATTTTGGAAATTTTACATTTTGTATGTAGATTAAGATTTACATTGACCTTTTCAAAGGAACCAAGTGGGATTTGATTTTTTGTTACAAACTACCAAAATTTCTTTTAAAGAATGTTGAGATCAGTTTTCGCTCAAAATTCTTTGTTAAGGAAATGATATTTATGTAATTGAGTGCTCTTGGTTTAATTTTCTTACCGAGAATATGCTGGAAGGGTTCCACATTTTCAACAATTAATCGATAATCGCGGGTTTATTGTTGAAAACTCTGATATGGCAAGTCTCGACAAATCTCGTAGCGTTCAATTCAAACATAATAGCAGACATTTCTGGAAATACGGTTACATTATCACATAACAATTGTGACATCATGCATTCTTGTAAATTAGTAAAGGAACATGTATCGGGCCGTTGATTGATATCGGAATGTATGCCCTGAGGCTGGTAAATATGTTAGGATTAACCTTCGACTATTTCACTTCTGTAATGTTAGTACTGTAAATTGATTTGTACCGCAAAATATATCAACGTAACCAATTGATGCAATGGGTTATGTCAATCATACTTTATTTTAGCCTCGGAAACATGGATTTACAATTATGCGCTACTTTACTATTCTTATCGGGAACGAAACTAACAATCGTATTGTTCAATATCTAATAATATACCCATAGAATTACACAAAACAAAACTACAATTACCTTAATGTTTATCAAAGTAATATCAACATTGCAATTTCCATTAACTACTCGCTGTCCATCCAATTTGGTTAAATACATAATTTATTAATTTAAAAAGCGCAAATCTTTGAAAATAAGACAGTTTCATTGAATAGACACATTCTCAGTAACAATAGAATAATCTATTCTAATGGTTACATTGCAGTCCAACCATGCTTTTATTTTATCATCACTAGCATGAGCTGGTTTAGATTTCTTCTACACTTTATATCATCGTAGACTTATTGGTTGAGATTGTTCATCTGAATTTATTATTATAGTTTATGTTTACTATTCACGAAAATACAAACAATATTTATATGTATATATGTTAAAAGTTGCTTATTAACTCTTTTTCTATTAAAAACCAATATCGCCAGGATATTATTATGCAAAAAAATGTGATTGACTTGCCTATGGAAGGAGTAATCAATCATTAACCCCGATTCCTCAATTCTTGGTGATATTCATGTCACTCATAGTGAAAAGTAAATCATCGTCGTCATCATCAGGAGTTTGAATACTTGAGTGTGACTGGAAGTGGGATGTTGATCGGGATCCTGAAGGTGAATTTGTTATATAATGAGAATGTAATGATTGTTGTAATTCTGTCTTTTCTGATTTCGTTGACGTCTTCGTACGGTTGCTTTTGTTACTTTCTTCATCATTTGGTTCATCATAATCATCCTCAAATACATTTTCATATTTGATTTCTCGAGGTTTCAAAAGTTTGGATGATGTATTGCTATTAATAAGTGCTGCTTGCGCAGGTTTATTAAAGGTAGCGGCCTTTGAAGCAGGTTGTTGATTAAAACTACTACGGCGGGAATTACTACCCTCTTCATTGTCCTGAGACTTTTCTTGTAATCGAGAATTAATCGATGGAAAGTTCCCGTCTGATTGAAAGCTTGCAGGTGGTGAATGAGTTAAAGACCTTCTGGATCTTTCAGCCATATATCCATGGCTACCCTGTGAACTATGGCTATTAGTTCTAGGATGGGATTGATGACTTAACCCAGATGGTTGATGATAGTGAGGTGAAAGTGGTGATGGTTGATGTTGCTGATGAATACTAGCATTCAAATTATCACCAATTTGTTGATGAGTAGTTTTTAAAGATTGGAATTTATTTAACTGATCGACAGAATCTTGTTGATGAATAGTATCATATTGATGGCCTTGACCTAATCTTAGATCAGCTGTTGAATCAATCATTTTAACAAAATCAGAAATGTCATCATCAACGTAAAGGCCACTTAACGGTGCATTCGTTGATGTTGTCAGACCAGCCGAAGTTCCCAATGATGAATCATTATGAGACTGATTAACCAAATGAGTGCTTTGACGGTTAGACGTACTCGAGAAACGTCTACTGACTCTTGAACCAAAAGACGAGGAGAATCTTGGGGTTGACCCTTCACCTTCTTCGACTCCATGGCTCGAAGAAATAGATCTAGGAAAATTTCCAGTTACTGTTGAAGGGTACAATGATTGAGTATTAGTGATTGGTATATTTGAAGTACCAGAAGAATTGGAACCTCTTGGATTTCTCAATAAAGCTGCCAATGATGCATTTGAAGTGGACTTGTTGCTAGTGATGCTAACTCTCCGTTCAAGACTCGAGCTTGTAGGTGTATTCCCAGTTGGTGGAGGTGAGCTTGAAATCGAGCCAACTTTGAATGGCTGAATTGGCAATTTTGAAGGTGGGGTAGGTCTTGTTAAGCTCGGCGACATATCACGCCCCGAAGTACAAGGAGAAATTGACATCGAAGTGCTGAATTTAATACTTGGATGGTGATAATTGTCATCCTCATCATCATTCTTAGGTATTGATTTGGCTTCAGTTGTTTCATCAATTGATTTTCTCATTTCATGATCAATTGATTTGCGATGCAAATCTTTAATAATCTCAATTGGTAACGAATTATCAAAATTTGGCGATTGTCTTCTTGGTCTATCCATGCTCACAAACTGATTTGATAACAATTGTTCAGAATCTTGGATGGAGAAATGGTAATGATTTCTATAAGCAATCGAAACTTTCAAGCTCCCTTTTGTCGTTTTTATCGATTTGAATTGTTTATGGGTTATATGGCTTTCACTAGTTAACATTTGATGAGGGATAATAGATTTTGATAAGCCAATTCTACCCTTTGAGCTAATTTGTTGAGTACCTTCAATTAAATTATTTTTGATAACTAAATTTGAATTCTCATTCAATAAAAGTTTTCTTAATTTGAATGTGGGTAAAATTCTTGCTAACCCATATAATGCCCGGAATAATATAATCGACTGTTTATATATTGTAGGTAATTCATCAACAATAAAATCAGATGCATCGTTTGGGTCGAATTCAATTAACCATCTTTCCAAAACAATTTCCAGTTTCTTTTGTTTCAAAACTTGCCATGAGTTTTGGTGTTCATCTTGCAACACCACAATTTGATTTGCAGTTAATTGTCGTAAATCCAAATAAGTTTCAATAATCATGGGAGGTAAATTTATTCCCGAGTCATTACCTTGATGTTTATCTATTTGATTTTTCCAGATTTTGACATCATAAGGATTATTATTATACATGTAAAGATTAAACCATTTATTCAATTTATCATTGGCAATCCTGCTCGGGCCATCAGATTCGGGTAACGTCCCCGATTGTAGAATGATTTGAGCTGCCTTTATAAAGAAATTTTGGATAATTTGTACCAATTTGTTTTGCTTTTTAGTAATCATTTGATCAGATTTATCCATTGTAACGAGAAAAAATTTAAATCCAGTAGATTATGAAAATTTACTTGTGAATAATCGACCTTGGTATTCAATTAAGAAGCCCCCGGCAATAAATATTTCAAATGTAATGAAATGTATGAAAAAAGTGCACTCAAATATCACTATTTTTCTTGAGAAAACTGCAACTAAACGATCACTTAAACAATAAACAGTAAAAGGTGTATGGAACAATAAATTAGATTAGTATTTATTGAGATGAAGTAAATATCTCAGAAAACACCACTAAATGAAAACCACCAAAAACGCCACACACTAAGCACTGGTTGGAGACAGGAAGTATATATCCGAGAAATCTAGTACTGATAGATTTCCAACAAGATCAAATGTGACTTTGACCAAATATGCAAATGAGCCCCTGACAAACCGGTGAAACTAATCAATGAGGTAATCGACAAATGAACTCAGATAACAACAAACAGACCACTCAAAAAATACCACAGATTTAAAAGATCAGACGTGTAAAAATTATAGACTAATCAATCAGTGAATCAATCAATCTTGTCGAGGTGTTAACAAATGATTGAATAAGATGACACACTAAAATAGTTATGACTAATAAAAGGTGTAACTATATAACAAATGAGATTCTCGATATATCAATAGAAAGACCTAATATAGTCAAATTCGAGCAATAGTTAAATAGAACACTTCACAGTCAGCAGTATAAATATTGAATACAACCACTAGTAGTCAAAAACCAAAGATCAAACCCAATACGTAATCGATATTGCAGACTCGATCAGTATCAATCCAAAAAGTAAAAGATATTAGTGTAATATCAATGCAATATCAAATGCAATAAAAGTAGTAATCTATAATACCAATTAAGGGGGGAGGACTAAATGGATATATAACAAGGGAGTGTAAACACGGTGAAGTCCTGTTTTATAGTATACAGGAGAAATCGTTATCATTTTAATTTTGGAATGACAATCACGGATTTATCGTAGATGGTAGCGCAGACACAAAAGGAATACGGTGGAGCGGATGGGAACACTACGAGTCACTTCTATAAGTATTATGTTACTACTATACCACCACCACCAGCGCTAACACTACTCCTAGCTAATTGGTTTGTGGTTGTTATGTCTCTTTCCAGGGTTTAGTTAAAGTGACAATGGTTGGTATGTGCAGTGGTGACGATAAAGTTTAGTCTACGTAGGTGAAGTTGTAGCGTAGATCAATTATAATCTTGGGGTAGTACGGTGGAGCCTGACTGCAGATAGAATTTGTGGTGTTACTGATTTGTTGGGTATATTTAGCAATGATTGTACACGAGATTTAGAAAAGACCAAATGACCTTAGTTCATACTACATCTAGTCAATTAGAAGGAATCATTGCTGAAGTAGTCAATGTTATACGTACTAAATAGGTTATTTTCAATGGTATTGCCATTCCCCCTATACCCCTTAATTATACCCCCAGGAAAAACCTGTACATGCAACAGCTGTGGAGTTGGAATTGTAAAACATATGGCTTCTACTCCACATCGAAGAAATACTTACGTATTAAGTAGAAATCAAAATGATCACCTAAATGATGGAGTATCACGACAAACTACATTGTATCCAGTAATGAAACATAGCCAGATCATATACTAGTTAAATTATCATGATAAACATCAATATAAATCTCCCGGTAACATTGTCCATATATTGTAACCAAATCTACTAATTTTATAAATAATACGTCTATGGAGATATCTCCATAACTGGAGTCAACTATACCATTATCTCTCGTGAGTCATTCAAGATTAGATTATAAGTTAAAATTTATTTAGGGTAGGCTAATCGGCTAAACGGTTTTGTGTCATATGCAGATAAGGATAGATCAAAATTATTATTACTACATGCGATAACAAAATAGAATTATTAGTCCGATAAGTACCCTAGCAACTAGACTTACAACTGCATCTTTAGATCTACAACTATGTATATACAGTTAAATCAAGTATTCTCCTGTATTTGCTACTGCAGCAGCAATATGTAAAATTAATTATCATAACCACACTTCAGAAATCATAACCAATATATTCTTTGGGGTTCCATAGCCCATTCCCACCACCTTTCCTGTCGACTCCACTACTATCGGTCTTGTACCACCACACTACTCTCATTTGCATACACTAACTCTTATCATCCACAGCTTCCCCCAT
>JAXQKE010000267.1:0-28771 GCA_037042355.1 Candida sp. Y128-05E | reverse complement strand
AGTTCTAATACTAAAAATCTATCGCATGTTCCATGCAAGTTCTATAAACAAGGAATATGTCAAGCAGGTACATCCTGTCCTTTTTCTCATAACGTCCAAGGGAGTTTAGCTGCTGATAAATTACCTTGTAAATATTTCCAAAAAGGTAATTGCAAATTTGGTTTAAAATGTGCCTTGGGACATTACATTAACGGAGAACGGATCAACAAGAGACGCGAAAGAGACGACCACCATAAGTATGACTGGAATGGTAATGGTATAATAGGGGCCACTGCCCCTAATAAAACGACATTTGATTTATTTGATAATGTCAATCCGCATAATGCGACATTGGACCAGGGCTTTGGTTTTGGTAATAGTAACAGTTTTCCTGGTATAGTTGATACTACCTATGATTTAGATATTGATATTCCCATACCCAGACGTACGTCTAGTGATATATGGAAATCTTCCGCTTCTTCTTCTTCGACATCCCCCTGGAAAGTTCCCACATTCTCCCCCTTCCAAACTACCCCCTTTTCTCCCGCAACCACAACTTCCACATTTGATGATGAATTATTACAGGATTATGTTCCTGCAAACCTATCCGATGTTGTGTTATCTAAAAGTGATTACGAACGAAGAGATAGTAGAAGCCAATCGGGTACGTTGTTGGTAAGACCAAACTTTGACGGCTGGAGAAAAGGCGATGAAGTGTTTATGATGGAGTAAACTATTGGTTTTAGAAAGTTTGATATATATTAAAGGCTGGGCTGAAAACTCAGAATAGAACTTGGTTCTAGAGATTAGGTAGGCCAAACAGGGATTTCAGCAGTTAGTAAAAGAGGAAGGGTGCTATTTTTTTAAGATTACTTTGGGTATGAATTTCCATGGTTAGAATATAATCACTAAATTAAACCACCCTAATCTATGATTGGCGGTTGCTCTGAACTTGCACATGAGACGTTTTCGGTATTTATATCGTACACACAAAGGTATCTATCGTTCAGTTTCTGGAAACTCGAATCTTTCTAGGTACTCGAAAAAGGTTTGAGCAGTAGTTTGATTTCAAACTCTACTAGTTTGAGTATCATTTTATACAAGACTAAGTTAGTGTATAAAATCAGAGCGATTACGGTATTATCGTGGCTCTCACTATATCAATTCATTTCAAGGTTTGATATATTAAAGACAATATAATTTCGATTGATTGTGGGGTTATTCTTACAATCATTATCTTCTATTCTTGTTATTTGTGTTTAAAAAAATTGATTTTAAAAATATTTATGAACTGGTGTTACGGTTAAAAGTTGTTTTTGGTGATAAAGGTGTAGATGTTTGTTTAGGATAATAAGACTAATATAATAATAATACTAGGATACTTTGTAAGCAGTAAAAATACAGATAATATTACTTCTATTTTTCGTATTATATACATCTATTTACATTATATACATTCTTATTTCAACTGTTTTGGGTTTGCTCTATATAAATCTGAACAAGTTTTTGCAAGGGCGGCCATAAGTCTAGGGTTAACGGTAGTCATTTCCGGTTGAACTTTTCTAATATGGTCCGATTCGAATAAACTCCCGACTAATTTCAAATCATCCTTGAAAGGATCCATAGAATAGACCAAGTTGTCTTCAACAATACGTTCATTAATTTTGTCTTCATTATTTTGAGTAACAGTAATCTTTTGTTTAGTTTTTATTTTCATAATGAATTGGACATAAACGGTTAAATCATCTTTATCGGGCAATGCGTTGAATGAAACGATTTTGGGGTTGTTTTCAATATTAACTAATTCCCATTGAATTTTGGAGCCCATGGGGAATGATTCTGCACGTTCAGTTAAACTTTGAATCACATCTACACCTGCGACATCACTTAATTGTTTGTATATGTAATCTTTTCTTTCGGCAAGACGTTTGTTACATGCAGCAGCAAACACTTTATTAATTCTAACAAACCCTTCCACACCTGTTTCTTTCCAATCATTAAATCTTAATTTCAACTTAGTTTCACGTTTATACTTAGTGATTGAGTAAGTATTTATGGCAAACATCCCTAATCTTCTCCATACCAATCTTGGCCATGACAGAATGGGACTGACTGAGAATCTAGGAGGAACATAGAAATCTGCCATCACACCAATATTCTTTACTGGTACTTGTGAGATATCACCTTCTGGTTCTGTCTTTTTCTTAGATTTATCTTTTTGAGTAGCATATGTTCTAGCAAGTGATGCATTTAAGAACACTTTACTATACCCAACAGTACCTACCTGTCTACCAATTCCTCTAGCTAGCATTATTTACGGCTTATTTCCTACAGTGAAAGACTTGAAAATTTGAAAATATTGGTAAAACCTCATCACCTGATAAAATATCATGTGCTCTCATCTTGTAATTTTTTTAAGACTATAGATGATTGATTGATAGATTGATTAGAAGCTATTACTAGAATGCCATCTAAACAGAAGTCAGGAAAGCAAAAGTTAGCTCCAGAAAAGGAGAGGTTTTTACAATGTTGTGGTGATATTTCTTTGGAATTGGTTGCTTCATTAAAATCTTCTAAAGATATCAATTTGAATGGGGTTGTCATTAGAAATGCAAAGAAATATAAGTTAAAACAACAACCTAGATTGACTGATATTATATCTTCAATTCCTGATCAATACAAGAAATACTTGTTACCTAAATTAAAGGCTAAACCAGTCAGAACAGCATCCGGTATTGCTGTTGTTGCTGTGATGTGTAAACCTCATCGATGTCCTCATATTGCTTACACTGGTAATATCTGTGTATATTGTCCCGGTGGACCAGATTCGGATTTTGAATACAGTACTCAATCATACACTGGTTATGAACCAACCTCTATGAGAGCTATTAGAGCAAGATATGATCCATACGAACAAGCAAGAGGTAGAGTTGAACAGTTAAGACAGTTAGGTCATTCTATCGATAAAGTCGAGTATATCATCATGGGTGGTACTTTCATGTCTTTACCTATAGATTATCGTGAAAGTTTCATCACCTCTTTACATAATGCTTTAACTGGTTATAATGGTAATGACATTGATGAAGCCATCAAGTATTCCCAACAATCACAAACTAAATGTGTGGGGATCACCATTGAAACTCGACCGGATTATTGTACTGAAACCCATTTAGACGATATGTTGAAATATGGGTGTACTAGATTGGAAGTCGGGGTGCAGTCGGTTTATGAAGATGTCGCCAGAGATACTAACAGAGGTCATACTGTCAAGGCCGTGTGTGAAACTTTCGCCGTGGCTAAAGATGCCGGATATAAAGTCGTCAGTCATATGATGCCCGATTTACCTAATGTCGGTATGGAAAGAGATTTAGAACAATTCAAAGAATATTTCGAAAATCCAGAATTCAGAACGGATGGTTTGAAATTGTACCCTACCTTGGTTATTAGAGGTACTGGTCTTTATGAATTATGGAAGAAGGGGTTGTACAAGTCTTACAATGCTAATGCTTTGATTGATTTAGTTGCACGTATTATGGCCTTAGTCCCCCCTTGGACCCGTATTTATCGTGTTCAAAGAGATATTCCTATGCCCTTGGTCACTTCTGGTGTTGAAAATGGTAATTTAAGAGAATTGGCTTTGGCGAGAATGAAAGATTTCGGTACCACTTGTAGAGATGTTAGAACAAGAGAAGTGGGGATTCAAGAAGTTCATCATAAAGTTATACCCGATCAAGTCGAATTTATTAGACGTGATTACTATGCCAATGGTGGTTGGGAAACATTCTTATCTTACGAAGATCCAAAACAAGATATTTTAATTGGTTTATTAAGATTGCGTAAAGCTTCCAAGAAATATACTTACAGAAAAGAATTCACAAGTCAGCCAACTTCAATTGTTAGAGAATTACATGTTTACGGTTCGGTTGTGCCTTTACATTCTCGTGATCCCAGAAAATTCCAACATCAAGGGTTTGGTACTTTATTGATGGAAGAAGCTTCAAGAATTGCAAAGGAAGAACACGGGTCATCCAAAATCAGTGTTATTTCTGGTGTCGGTGTAAGAAATTATTATGCTAAATTAGGATATTATTTAGATGGTCCATTTATGTCAAAAGATTTGGATCAAGATGATTACTAAAATTCATGAACGTTATTGCATATATATAAATAATTTAATACGATTGTTTTTATAAGTTTTTTATTGGTAATCTACAATTTTATCTAACTATTGTAATGTTTATTAGTACAAACCGTTTAATGTACAATATAAAACCGAGTACATGGGGTAATATTTATAGTGTATCCGATGAAATATATTACCATGTATTCATCTCTACCTTATTCCCAGGGTCCGCGTGGAAAGTGATGATGGTATGGTTGGTAAACTATCTATTAGCGAAACTTGAATTGGCATTAGAGTTTCTCGTAAGTCTTGTTCTATGCAATGCTGGAGGTTTAACCTTCTTCTTCAATAAGTCTTTAACATTTTCAATATTTTCGGGTACTTTGCCCATTGGATTAGCCACAGGTATAGTTGACTTCCCGCTATCAGATCTTGAAACACCCAAGGTTGCACTTTCTTCAGTAAGTTCTTTCAATCGTTTGGTAACTTGCTCAGCTACGTGAGGCTCAGTTCCACGATATTTCAATAACCACGGGTTTTTTAATAATGACGAGTATGTAGGCCTTGAATCGGGGTTTTTATTCAAGCAAGATTTCACAAACATTTGAGCTTCTTTCGAGAATCTTGTTTGATCCAATCTTGGAGGTTCACCGTCAACAATAGCACTCAATTGAGAGAAAATGTTATCGTATGTTTCTGGAGGATAAGGGTAATGCCCACAAGCAACTTCAAGAATAGTTAAGCCCAAAGACCAAACATCTGATTGTACTGAATAAGTGGAATCATTTGGGTTTGAGGTCTTGATTCTTTCCGGAGCCATATAGGATTGACAACCAATATTAGTTTTGGCTAATGACGCCACTAAATTTCCAGAAACACCGAAGTCACACAACTTGACTTTACCATTAGTATTGACTAAAATATTTGTTGGTTTGACATCACGATGAATGATGTTATGTTCATCTTTTAATTCTTTCAAACCTCGAATGACACATTCTGATATATATGCTAAGGATTGTTCCAATTCGACTCCATGAGATTTTCCATAAATTTTATCCAACGAGCCACCATCCATATACTCCATACACATATATACAGCACCTTCGGAGAAGAAGGCACCATAAAAATCAACAATATAAGGCGAGTTACATCTATGCAAAATATCCAATTCCATAAGAATCTGGGTGAATTTGGTTTCATCCAATTCCAATCGAACTTCCTTCATGGCCATGATAATATTTGTTGGTTTATGTTTTACTTTCATTACCGAACCATAATTTCCTCTACCAAGTTCATCAATGATTTCTAATTCATCCATAGAGATTCTGAACGAATGACCCGAGGAGAAATCAACACCTTTTGAATGTAATGAAGCTTTACCGGAGAATTTCAATTCCCCCTTTTTGATATCGATATATTGTGAATAATTAGCAAACATTCCAGGCAATTGCGGTGTTTCTTCTTTGGGAGAGTCCAACACTGGAGTTTTCTCTTTGGATGAGTCATTTAAATTCAATTTGAAATTGGGCTTTTTACGATCGGAAAATCGTCTTGATAATTCAGAATTTCTTTGTCCATTTACACCCGGTAGCGGTTCTGATTGAATATCTTGGGGCAGCGCCGGAGCCGTGATATCAGCGACATTCAATTTCATGCCTCGTCTCTGTGATAAACTTGGTTTCTTCTTGATTTCCACATTCAAGTTTTGTATCGAGTTTGATGTGGGTAATGTTGGCAAACTTGGTAAAGGCGGTAACGGCGGTAAAGGTTTGTCGAGTTGAGATGAATCAAGATTGGTATTCAAACTGAGTGTACTATTGTTATTGCTGGGAATATTTCTCTCGTTATCAATGTTGGTATTGGTATTATTATTATCATTATTATAATGCTTATTTCTATCATTATTTCTATCATTACTTTCATGTAAACTTGAGGATCGACTGATACTATTCTGGGATTGTCCCATTCGTTTATTTTGAAACGCCAATACCCTAGCTTGTAGGTCTGGCTGCAATGCTGGGGGAGACATTGGACTTCTAAAATTTGGAGATGAAGATAATGGCGTATTTCTGGGAGATGAAGACAGGGGAGGGGATTCTGACGTATTATTTAAGGATAGGTTTTTAAAACTGTCTATTTCTCGAGACATGACAACTAAATATACACTAATGATTGACTATAACCCATCTATTAGCACCTAATTGTCAGCTAGTGATTATATGTCAACGCAAAAATCTTTGATTATTTGGTGGTGGTGCATATAGAGAGAAATTACACAAAGCAGACAAGAATTTTAATTCCAAATAATTGAAATTTGATAATTCCAGGAAAGGATGGTGAAGTAGATAAGACATATACTACTTACTCCCTCTATCTACTATCATCTCCTTTCTTTCCTTTCCCTTTTTTGCAATTTTATTTTTATTATTTTGGGGTTGTTGCGTCTTTCTTGTGCATTGCCCTGGTATTAATTTTCTACCATGCTAGTTATATCGTATACAATCTTAATCTGGGTTTAAGTCAGATTCTTACCCGATCAGTCATGTTACATATCTGCAATAATTGTTCGCATTCTTTCTCCCGCTGATTTCACTTGGTTCCTGAAAGGGGATGGGCTTATCGGATTAATTATATGCCTTGATTTTATTGTTCATTGTTCTGATTTTTAATATTTTCAAAATTATTATCTACACTTGGCACTTGGAATTCTATGTGTGCAATCGTATGGTGTGAACTAAGGTTGCATGTGATTAGTTTATGTATGTAGATCTTCTGGATCAACAGAATGTTTATCATGTTTTCACCAAAGCTGACCACTTCTGATTAATAATGATCTTCGTAGTATGTGGTTGTCAGTTGTCATGTGAACCCTGACTTGTATTTTACACACATGTAATTATTGATGCATGCTTCTGTAAGCCAGTTTCATGGGGTTTGAAGTCACTGGATGGTATTGGTTGCTTTTGCATCGATAGTAGATGAAATATTCATGATGAAGAATTTCTTGGGTTAATTTCATTTGAGAGATGTGGTGGGGATTTGTTGAAGCAAGGGAAAAGTTAGTCTACAATTAGAAATGGTATAATGATATCCCGGAAAACTAGTTTGGTGTGAATACGTTATTACTATTCCGATGGGCAGACACCTTTAGTATCATTTTTGTTATTTTTTTTTTTTTTTTTTTGTAGATTAAGTTTGCCTCTAATTGATTTCTGTTCCGCTTGGACTAGGTTTATTCATGTAATATACCACTGTTCTCTATTCACTAAACAAATGGTTTACCAGTTCTATCATAGTGTGTTATAATTTTGCAACCGTGCGTGCGCCAACCATGTTTATATCATAGTAATTAAAAGTGCTGCCTAATTTATTCACACAATTAATACGAACCCATTTAGGATATAACAATCTATGGATGATGAATTCAATCAATTGACAATCCAAATTAATGACTTTGATTCATATCAAGCTACCCCTACAAAAGTAGATGCGTTCTATTCCCATTTATCTCTGGTACCAATCATTCGAATATACGGTTCATTATCGTTGAAACTAGCTAATAAAGAAGTTTATAACGTGTTGATTCATGTTCATAATGCATTTCCTTACTTTTACGTTGATTGCTTTGATACCCTGCCTCTGGATACCCATATCCAAGAGCTTGTCAATTATTTAGAATCAAAATTGAGATCAAAGAATCAAGACGAGAAGGCCAGTGGCAGAAGGTTCATTGCTTCTGTCTCTATATGTCAGGCGGTCCCGATATATGGCTACCAAGTGGGTAATAAATTATACTATAAAATATCTTGTGTTTCAAACAATTACAAAACTCAATTGATTAAATTATTCCAAAATAATCAAATAATTATTAGTAAAAATTCCCGTTTCCAAGTATTCGAAGGTCATTTGCCGTATTTATCGCAATTTCTATTCGATTTCAACTTGTTTGGTTGTGGTTGGTTAGATATAAAAAATGATGTTGGATTGTACTTCAGAAATCCCATTTTCGCTAAAAACGACAAACATGATAATCTTGTCAATTTCCTTGCCAATTATATCAAACCAGATAATGTTGTCAGTTTTCCCAGGATTGGTAAATCGTTATTGGAAATTGATATAAATACCAATTTGATCGTCAATCGAAATCGACTCACCCCTCGTTATTTACATAATGATTTCCAAGAGTATAATAATTTTGTCAAATCGAATGAGATTTCTCAACAAATATACTTAAATTCTTTAAATCATATCTATCAAGATTTGCAATTTCAGTGTAAATCAAGAAATTCTGATTTTGCCCATATTGCTAAACTGTCGAACAATTATGGTATGGGGAAGACTACTTGGTCGAACCAACAGGAACTAGACGAATTGTTATCATATGTTATCAAACTAAACAAATCAACTAACTTGGATATCAATGTTTATGCTAAAAAATATGTAACTTCTAAAACGGAAAAATTCGAGCAAATCCCCACAAGTTTTGATTTGGTCGATATTGAAAAGAAATCATCCTTCCATCATTTCAAGTTGGTGTTTGGTTCCGATTTGGTCAAATGGAGCAATTACCATAGTTTGTTTAACCATGGATCGTTCGATCTCACAGAGCTGGATATAAGTCTTGACAAACCGAGCAGTCATGAACCCACCAAGATTAGTAGCCACGAAATAGTCAAACCAAAGAATAGCAGCATTACCCAACTGATGCTTGATATTGAGTTTAGTGATTTTAGCGAGGTTGCATCAAATGAAACTAACGATGACCATAACAGAAATCGAAATAATGTCGATAATGCAACTGATACAGACGATATTGAAGACTCGTACGAATCATTTTTTGATGATATAGAAGAAGACGTTAACGAAAAACCAATTGAAGATCCGAATGAAATAGCCGATGAAGATGATGGCGATGATAACGGTTTAGTAGAAGCAAAATCGATAAATTCAGATAATGATATGTTTTCGGAAGTTTCTGACTTTAATGAAACTCAAGTTGAAGCTTTGGATTCCAAAATAGTAGCGGAGATTACCCAGATGCGTTCTCAAATTTTGGAAAACCCATCTACCCAAAATTTATTACAAATTCCCAGTTCTTTCATTGGAGAACCTGAGTTTTCACAAAGTGCATCCTCAATTGCATTGAATTATATAAGTGACAATAATAATTGTTCATATGAAATTAAGGTACCAGATAATCTTCAGAAAGATACAATAATACAGGATCTTGAAGATGCTGGAAAATTGCAAATTGAGTATCAAGTTCCGTTTTATGATAAATGTTCTGATGTTCCAAAAAGACCATTCATCTTTGCTAATCAGAAAATAGTTTTACCTTTAGTTAATGAAGAGCAATTGGAAAATTTGGAAATGACTGATTTGATTTTGAAAAAGATAAAAGATCCAGTTTACAAATCCGAAAAATCTACTACTGAAGTTCACCAATGGAAATATACCGTGGAACCCCCTCTGAAGGAGGATATTCGACATTATCTTATACACGAAGAGTCCAGAGCCAAATTTAAAATGATGAAATTCACCTCTCAAATTGAACCAGGTATCACTCAAGGACAAAGTTATAAATGTTCATATAATTCTGAAAAGATGCCCAGAAAAGAAGATGGGTATAACCATTTGACCAACTTCCACTTAGAATTGCATTGCAGTTCCATGTTGAAAGATGTAAATCCAGATCCAGAAAACGACCCTATTAATATCATATTCTACAATTTCGATGATGCTAACATGATGTTTGCGGACCAACCTAATACTTCTGGAATATTGATGGTAACAAGCAAATTGTTTGATCCGGGAATATTGCAAAAATTGAGAAGCTTCTTACCTAATAGTACGCCAATCGAATATTTCGACACCGAGACTTTGATGGTTGATAAATTAGTTGAATTAGTGGATACTTTTGATCCCGATATTCTATCTGGGTATGAGATAATTGCTAATTCTTGGGGATATTTAATGGAAAGATTCAGATCGGTCTACGATATAAATTTGTTAGCAAGTTTTAGTAGAGGTAATTTCAAAAGTAATGGAAAGTTAGGGGACCGTTGGGGTTACACTCACACTTCAAATATTAAACTAAATGGAAGACATATAATCAATATATGGAGAATCCTACGTTCTGATTTAACATTGACTAATTACTCCTTAGAGAATGTTTCGTATCATTTGCTTCATCAATCGTTACCAAAATATCTGAACTATGATCTATCAAAATGGATACTGAGCAATAACTTTCCGAGCATGCTTTTAGCTTTGAAATATTATATTAGAAGGATTGATCTAATATTGAAGATTATTGAAGTTCAAGAACTAATAACGAAGAATGTTGAATTTTCGAGGGTCATTGGAATTGATTTCAATTCTAACTTTTACAGAGGGTCGCAGTTTAAAGTAGAATCAATCCTCGGTAGGTTGGCAAAACTGGAAAACGTATTACTTAATTCACCTTCGAAAATGGATGTTCATAATATGCGGTCATTGGAATGTATTTCCCTTACAATGGAGCCAGAATCGAACTTTTATAGATCGCCATTGGTAGTATTGGATTTCCAATCGCTTTACCCATCAGTGATTATTGCTTATAACTACTGCTATTCAACACTTATTGGTAGATTGAGGAATTACAAACCCAATAAAAATACTAATGGTTATTTGAATCATTTGAGACTTCCGCCAGGATTAGTCGATTTATTAGCTAAACACGATGGAATAAATGTTTCCCCTAATGGTTGCATATTTGTGAAAAGTTCAATCAGGAAATCTATACTAGCAAAAATGTTGGAAGAGCTACTCAATGTGAGACAGGCGGTAAAAGGGGTAATGCGACTATTTGATGAGGATACAGAATTGACTAAGCTTTACAATGCTCGACAACTTGCGTTAAAATTGATTGCAAATGTTACCTATGGTTATGCATCTGCAACCTTTAGTGGTAGAATGCCCAATTCGGATTTGGCAGATGCTATAGTTTCGACAGGGAGAGAAATTTTGGTTAAGTCGATTTCAATGATTGAATCTGGAAATTATGGTGGAAAGGTAGTTTATGGAGACACGGATTCACTATTTGTTTATTTTCCGGGTAAATCCAAAGCAGAAGCATTTAAAACAGGAAGAGAAATTGCTAAGGTCATAACAGATAGTTTCCCAGATCCAATCATCTTGAAGTTTGAAAAAGTGTACCATCCATCCGTTTTATTGGCCAAGAAAAGATATGTTGGGTATAACTACGAATACGAAGATCAAGTCAAGCCAAAATTCGATGCCAAGGGAATTGAAACAATAAGAAGAGATGGAATTCCGGCACAAGCGAAGATGGTGGAGAAAACTTTACGAATATTATTTGACACAGCTAATGTGTCTAAAGTCAAAGAATATACTTTGAGTCAATTTCATAAAATCCTTTTGAATAAGATCTCGGTAAATGATTTTTGTTTTGCGAAAGAAGTTAGGTATGGAACATATAAAAACGAGAAACATTTACCACCAGGTGCAATTATTGCTGAAAAAAAAGTTGAGAAAGATCATAGACTGGAACCTCAATATAAAGAGAGGATTCCCTATGTTGTAGTTTATGATCCAAAAAAAATCAGAATAAAGGATCGGGTAATGACACCTGAAGATTTCATCAATACTTACAAATCTGATAATCCAATGATTTTAGATTATGAATATTATATTACGCGTGTTTTGATTCCACCCTTAGCAAGAATATTCAATTTACTTGGTGCTGATGTTAAAGGTTGGTATTCAGATTTACCTAAATATTCTCAATTGAAATTGAATGCGTACTCCAATTTCAATGAGAATTACATCACAAGTTACATTAAAACAACATCGTGTATGACCTGCGGTAGGAAGCTCATTGAGAACGTATCTAAATTGAATTTTATTTGCAATCACTGTTTAAGAGATGAATTAAAATTAATATCAACAATTGTTACAAGTAGCAAGTTAATGGAATTGAAAGTTATTTCAGTCGAGAAACTTTGCGTGGAGTGTGTATCTCATAACTTCTCCGAGTTGGGCATCAATTCAAACACATTGTATACTGATTCGTGTTCAAACAGAACATGCAGCGTTTACTATAACAAATTCAAAATTCGAAACGAAAATAGTAAAATGCAAGAGAGAAATGGTTTAATTCTACACGAACTACAGTGGTAAGATTCTACGAATAATGTACATTAGTGTATCTAAATAATGAATAATGATCTATATTACAAACTATTATTGGGTTTGGCATCATCAGCATGGTCCAAAACCGAATCTATCGATGGTAACTGATTTTTTCTACCCTTGTAGTTTAATTTTAGCAGATCAGTAGTAGATGAATTATCTATTTTATCCCCGTCTCCACCCCCAAGTAATCTTCTAGCAGGTTTAGCTGGTGGTGAAGTATCAGCAGTTTTATTGGAAACCCATGGATACTTCAAATAAAAGAGAGACTTCTCATCTTGTGGACTCCAACTGTACATAGTATCATGACACGAAGCAAAACTTTCATTTTCGCTGCAAACTGTTGACTCAGTTTCTTCTATGGCATAGTTATGTATTAAGGTCGGACCTTCTTCTTCGATGTTTCTATCAACAGTTTCAAAGTATGAGGCACTTAACCATTTCTTGATGAATTCTGTTTTTCGACTCATGATAAAGAATGGAATATAATATTTAATTCACTAGTTGCTACAAATTGTCATTTTATATAGTACATATAGCCAGAATAAGTTAGCGTGATCTATTTGTTATAATTGCTGCAGCCTAGCCTGACTAATTATTTTGGGTGCAAAAGTTAATGCGAAAAGTGGCAATGAGTATAACTCGAGGATTTCATAAAACATTGAATAGTCTATACAATATTTAGTCTTTTTTCTTTTGTTTGTCCTTTTGCTTTTGCTTGTCAATCGCTTCTTGTTTCCAACTTCCCAGGAATATATGTTGAACATAAGCCATGGGATCGTTTGTAGATTTCGAACCCATATGTCCAACACCAGGACTAAAACTGGTGATTGGAAGGACCATGATGTCATCCATCATAATTGGAGATTCAATTCCAGTGAAATCTTCCCAAGTAATTTTTTCATCAAATTTTCCCAGTTTAAAATTATCGGGGGGTTGTAATACATTATTAATATATTTGAAAATATAATCAGTGAAAATTCCTGGACCGGTCCATTCCATGATATCACCACCTTTGTCTTTACCAACGACCTTATTTAATGTTCCTTTTTGTTCTCTAACTAGGGTAGTTTCGGTGATATTAGCAATTAATTCACGTAACATTGGATGACCTTTTTTAGATTGTATAGTCCATTGACAAAATTGAATCCTTCTAGCATACCATTCATTCCAGTCAGGACGGTCGGGGTCTGATTCGATGCCTACAACCAAACCCGGGTTAATTGGTTTTCCATGTAAAGTTTTGTTGCTCGATAACCAATCTTGAATTGGCTTGATACTTACGGTATCAATATCACTATACACCCCACCACGAGCAAATAAAATCAAATATCTAAAGAAATCAGCTTTTAAAATAGATTTCGGCATGATATTATACGCTTTTGTCACGTCGGGGATTGTTGCAAATAAATCATTGACCATCTGATGACATTGTTCATCGGTTATAACATAATGTTTATAGTCTTTGTTATTTTCTTCCCAAGTTGCTTGATAACTACGATAGCCTGCGGGGAATGACTCATCCTTCAAATTGACTTTCCATGTTTGCCAAATGTTTTTGGGCATGGGTTTATTGACTTCATAAGGAAATTCAAATGATAATTGTTGACGAATGGTAGAGTCTTGTGGTAACCTTGCCTTTCTAAAAGGCTGGAAATTTAATCCAAAAGACTTCCAATTCGAGCTCTTTTCCTGTTGTGCTAGTGTTTTTGATTTGGCTGATGAAAATTCAGTATTGACATGTCCTCTTGGTACTGAAAATGAACTTGAAAATGTCCAGATTATGAAAATACCGAGGATAACAGTAGCTATTAGTCTTGTGCGTTTGGCAACCATCGTACCTACTCGTTTGAAACCAACACTTCAACAAATGCCAACAATAAGTTTAAAGTTATCCAACATTTAAAGCCCTCCATTGATAAAATTCCAAACCTACACCTCACGTGAAGATGTCGTAAATCTAGACATATACCGAAAACAAACAAAAACTACAAACTACTGATAAAGTATACCAGATGAGTACTTGCTTCGAAGAACTACGAACAGCTTTAGATAAATTTAAATATATTCTTTATTATAAACTTAATATAAGACACTTGCAATGACTGCATTTATTTAATACTTTATAACTAACCCCAATGTCTAAATCCAACAAATAAGTGATAAACAAAAAACTTTTTAACCCCAAGAAAATAAAAAAAAGATTTATAAGACTCCCATTAAAATTTCTATAATCTTTCGCCCATAATTTTTAATATAACAAAAAACAAAAGCGAACAACACATAAAACAAAGATTAATGCAAAAATTTAATGCAATATGATAAATAACTGATAATTAATAAACAAAAAAAATCTTTTTCGTTATATTTCCTTGATAGGAATAATATCTAGATTGAGACATTGAACAAATAAGCAACATGAAAAAAAAACTGAAAATGCAATTAACAAGTGAACAGCAATGAAAACATCCAACAAAACAATATTAAACATAAACATTTTATATGTTTTATTGGGACTAATGTACAGAAATGATTCAAGCACCACTTTTGATGGGAGGGGACTTAAATCATTTTGAAATAAAAATTATAAATCGTAAGTAAACAATTTATTGGACTCCCTGGGACGACTCCTTACCACCAGGTGTTACTAGCACCTTGGTTACCGTAAGAAGTGGAGCCACCTCTGGCGTTACCATAAGATGGAGCAGCATTGTAAGAGGAACCACCACTGGATCCCCATCCTGAAGCACTAGATCCGGAGGAACCCCAGTTGGAAGCACCACCACCGGTAGCTCTTCTGAAATCACGAACTGGACCGTTTCTAGAGCCACCTCTGCCACCTCTACTTGGTTTAGAACCGTAGTTGGATTCGCGGGAGATTTTGACTAAAAAGTCTGGGACTTCTTGGTTGGCTTCGGTTAACAAATCAATCAAACCTTTACAGATATTTTTATTGTTTCTGTTAAAGAAGGCAATGGCGTTACCGGTGTTACCAGCTCTACCAGTTCTACCAATTCTGTGGACATAATCATCAATATCAGATGGTAAATCGTAGTTAATAACTTGAGAGACATTTGGGATATCCAAACCTCTAGCGGCGACGGCAGTGGCGACTAAAATAGGAGCTTGACCAGACTTGAATTGGGCCAAAGCTTTTTCTCTTTCGTATTGCGATCTGTCACCGTGAATGGCGGTAGCTGGGAAGTTTTGGTCGTATAAGAAATCGGCCAAAGTGTCGGCCATTCTTTTAGTTTCAGTGAAAATGATCGAAAGACCTTGGTCACCAGTGGCTAAGATATCTAATAATACAGATTTCTTTTCTTCTTCTTCAACAAGCAAAACCTTTTGGGTGATATTTTCGGAAGTGGCACCGACTCTACCAACAGAAAGGAAAATATATTCCTTTAAGAAATCACGGGCCAAGTATTGGATATCTTTAGGGAAAGTGGCTGAGAACATAAGGGTTTGTCTGTCTTGAACATCTGGCATGTCACATTCTTGGACAATATGTCTGATTTGAGGTTCGAAACCCATATCCAACATTCTATCGGCTTCATCCAAAACCAAGTATTTGATGTTTTGTAATGAGACTCTACCTCTTTCAAGTAAATCCTTTAATCTACCTGGAGTGGCAACTAACAAATCACCACCTTTTTCCAATTCTCTCATTTGATTTTGGATTGGTGGACCACCATAGACAACACATGGTTTGACCCATGATCTGTAGGCGAATTTCTTGGCCTCGTCAAAGATTTGGATAACCAATTCTCTGGTTGGAGCTAAAACTAAAGCAGTAGGGTAAACCTTCATGGAGCTGAAAGGAGTGTTAGCTTCAGGGATATCTTGAGGACCATTGGTGTACATTTCGGACAAAACTGGGAACAAAAACCCACCAGTTTTACCAGAACCAGTTTGGGCACAGGCCATTAAATCTCTTCCACCAATACAGATAGGAACCGAGTATTTTTGCACAGGGGTAGGTTTGTTGAACCTGGCGAGGTGAACATTTTCCACTAACAATTCATTCAAAGGAGGAGATAAAAAGGAAGTGATAGGTTCAGGTACGCCAGTACCAGTAGCTTCAACTGGAATATCATCGTAATTATCAAAGTTAATACCGGAAGATTGGAAAGCGGCATCATCAACAGTACCGAATAATTCCTTTTCTAAAGATTCAACTTTAGCAGAAGGTTCATGTTTACCATCGACCCATCTACCTACACCAGGACGGGTATATCTTGATCCGCGCGAAGCACCACCACCTCTTCTGAAGCCGGAGCCTCCGTAGGAACCGGAACCACCATTGTTACCATATGAGTTACCACCGTAACCACCATATGAGTTACCACCAAAAGATCCACCATAAGAACCTCTACCACCTCTAGAAAAGCCAGAACCACCTCTTGAAAATCCATTTGAAGAGTTATCTTGAGCTCCACCCCTTCTAGCGTTTCTTCTGTGGGGGGGAACGTACCCAGAGGAGCTCTCTCCAATGGATAAGTTATTCATTTGTTCAGTAAATTCAGTCATAATTATAAAAGAACGTTATTAAGAAAATTTTTTAACCTCTTTTTTAACTTGTTTTTTTGGTTGTAAAAAAAAATTGTTTCTTTTTTGGAGATGAAGACACGACCAACGGATTTACGTGGAATAGTCAGCTAAAGAGAGATGAAAAGGGGGGGAGAAGGGGGAAGAAAAGGATGACTATGTTTAACTAGAATGTTCTATTAAGCTTGTTAATTACTATAGTTAATTTACACTTTATGTCATTCCTTATTTATTCTTCTTAACAACCATTGCCACCTTTTTCCAATGACTAGTGTGAGACTACAATTGATGATTTGGTTGGTTTTGTGTCATCTTTTTTAATCTTTTCTTTGCTCAGTTGCTTTTTTGCCTTAGAAAAGAAATGTGGTAGAGATTGAAAGATAGTGTGAGAATTGTAGGTGGATAATAGTGATAGAAGGTTATAGTTAGTGGATTGATAATTGTAACTGTACTTTTAATTATATCTACAGTAGATACATCCATCTCCCGATTGTAGATAGCGTATCACCATGTACTACCATGTATTCCCATGTTTCTGTTGATTGAGATAAATCGGAGATTTACGAACCACAATCAGTTCCAGGGGATATCGAGGTACTGCCAAGCAGCGAGGGGATTATCCGATACTGGTGTAGAAATAGCCACACCCAGAGTTCACTCTTTGGTTTTAGTCAAGTTTGGATAGATTTACTACAATTCTCTATAGTAGTCACTACACTTGATTTGAATAATCTTAGGATTAGTTGAGTACCCTAGATAAACAAACAAGACTTGTAGAAAATGGTGATAATTGTAAATCTAGAGGATGAAATTATAATTTTAATCGCGAAAGGGCTATTTGTTATTCTTCTGATTTACATGTATCGACAACTATTTGATAGATTATAAGACAGTGAAAATCGTGCAATAAATTGTATCATCACGACGTAATCTATTTTCATCAACTTTCTACACTATGTTCTAGTCACAAGTTGATGGTTAGAAAACCCCTTTCGTCGATTTGGGGGTTGTCTACCTGTAGCAAAGTATTTTATTTTATTCTTTGGTTTATCTGTATCTCATTCACCTATCACTAAAGGAAATTGGTAATTAAACCCTTCCTAGCCCAATGCCAGCATGTAGAAAACTACCTAGTTAAAATTCATCATCGGGTGGACAAGACAATACATTATAACTCACAGATCATATTAGCAGTAACCAATACATTTGTGACATAATGAATATTTTAATTCTAGTCATTTGTTGGATAGTGAATCTCTTAGACAGAAAACTGTATAATTTACGGTACTCTTAGATTTAATTTTAAATACATATCTAAATACTATTAAATAATTTAAATTAACGTGTATTCTAGTATGAAGACGAAGGTCAGGTTTTTGAAGGATATCAAAATTCCAATCAAGTCATTCTGTTTACAGTTAAATGTTAATGAGCCGAAATAAGTTGTATACCAAGTGTTTAGAAATGTGTTAATTAATATGCGAGTCAATATCTTTATCATTAATTTTTCTGTAACAAAATCACCATGGCTAGACGGAACTGGTGAAACAATGGTCATTACAGATCAAATACTCTTACTCTATGTCTAGGATTAACAATGTTGATCCTCCTTGCAAACTAGGGGTGAACTCAAATGAGTGCGACAAAATTTAATTAGAATACGACTTTTGGTTGGTATTCTAGGTGATTACTTAACTCAGATTTTTTAATCCGTACCGGGTACAGAATTGAGCAGTTCCATCCTTGCTGCTGCTTGTACTATTCATCATGAAATTTGATGATTTACCAGACCATGTTATGTCGAATGTTTTCAGTAATTTAACTGTAGGGGAAGTGAAGTCGATAATGCCATATTTGTCACAAATGGCTAAGCTACTTGCAATTCAAAGACTATTCCGTGAACGTATCATATTAGTGAATCTTATGCTTCGAGACACTGAACCTATAATTAGTATACAAGAGTTCCAAGGCTTATTAGATCAAACCCCATTTAGATCATGTCCCACTAAACACTTAAGTATCCAATTTGAATATTCTACTACTGATCAAGTAGATTTGGTTGTTAATAAATTGTTTAAGAAATATCATTTGTATTTTGAAAATATTGCCGAAATAGATGTATCTATTCAGCTGTGCGATTCTTTAATGATGGAACCATATTATATTTTGCAGAACTTGAATGATATGGGGGACACTATAGCTACACATATCAACACTTTATCGTTTGATAATTGTCGAATTGGAAGTTATCGATATCCATGGAAAGTTTTCTTTAGCAAATTCAAAAACTTGCAAAGGTTATCCTTGAGAGGTTGCGGGTTGAATGATGGTGCCCCTATTTTAGACACATTGAAAATTCTCCCAGTTTTGCAAGAACTAGATTTGAGTGATAATTCATTAACATCAATTTCAATGTCATTCGTAGATAGCTTAGCAAAGACATTGACTTCTTTAGAATTAGAGAATAGTGGCATCTCTGGATTCCATATACCATATTTTACTGATTTATTACCAAATTTACGCTGGCTTGGTCTATCTAACCTGGCCCATTTGAGATTTATCAATTGTCATAACTTTGCCAGACCAGGTTTTGAATTGGATATCCTGAATAACACGCTAGACGATTTGCTGAGACGTCGTTTAATCGAACAATCACAGAACATTGGTTTCCTGGTTTTGGATTTGTCTACTGTTGACTGGGGCAGTGATACTGGATCAGAAACTGAGGTTTATGGACCTGAGCAATATTTGTTTTGGTCGGATTCGGATTAGACCGTGTTTAGATTTCCTAGAGACAATTATTTATATGGTATATTATATATGCTCTAGGGTTGAGTGTTGGTTAATTTCAACTGTTTACTTGTTGATTTGTTTCCCAGAATAATAGGTAGAATTGCTATGAGATATAAGAAGGGTACACCTCCTTCACAAATTATATTCTCTATATTTGTAAATTACCATATAATCATATTCCAATTAAGCGTCAGATGTTCCACCCAAGCAAGGAGAGCCACCTTTTCATGGAAAATTATGCAACGAAAGGTTGTCTAGATAATAGAAGTGTTACCTACTTTACGTTCTCCAAGTGCTTGAAGTAATCATAAATTATGTATTTAATCGAAAAGATGATTTTCTTAACCAATATTCAAGTTGATCTTGACAAGCGCTTCATTTAAATAACGTGGTACTACTGATGAAATACTATGTTAATGTGTTACTCTGTATTTAAGTTTCCTATGAGATCTCAGCTTTGTACCAGCACGCAATTCTCTAAATACATAATTTTCATACTTCCCACAAGATTAATATCAAAACTTGGACTCTGGCCATGTTATGATTAACATCTAGATAGAATATATTACTAAGTTTTAATTCACACTTACCTTCCATGAGACATGTAACATGCATGAGACATGCAACATCCCCACAAAAATGTCGGGGGGTTGCTGGTACACCCAATGCTCACACGCCAGTTCAATCAACAGTCAAGACTTCTACGCAATTCCTATTTTTATAACACTTGCATCACTTTTAGTTCTGATTAACAGGTAATAATACAAGTTGCTTGATGTATACCAGAGTTAAGCTTCCTGTTTGATTCGTCAGATTTGAGTTAGATTTTAATCCGCAGCCGCTTGATTAGAAATCATGAAATTTTATGAGTTACCAGTCGAAATCAAATTATCGATATTCTATTGTCTAAGTTCCGAAGATACTTTATCAATCGTTCCTTATTTATCGAAGCAAGATCGTGCTGTTGCAAGCGAAAGATTGTATCGAGAACATATAGTAATCTTAAGTAAACGCGACTGGTTGGAAGAATTCAAAGAAAGTACAATCATATTCGTACAATCTTATAAAACATATTTACAGCTGACATCATTTGTGTCGATTATACCTAGACACTTGACAATCCTGTTGAGTACAAATAATTTCAAATATTCCGAATTTGATAAATCAAATCAACAATTTAATAGTTTGTTAAATCAATATCAAAATTACTTCAGTCAAATACCTCAAGTGGAATTATCAATTCATGCTTATCACTCTTTCGGGGAAGATTATTTCCATGACTCTGCCATTATTACTCAATTAATTGAAACAAGCTGCAACATTTTTGCAACCAATCTTACTTATTTAAATTTGAATGATTGTCATATTGGTGAAAGTTTTCCCGGTTGGGGTAGTCAATTGCATAAATTGGAAAAATTGACAACATTAATACTACAATCATGTGGGATAGAAAGTTCTTATTTAAATAATAACGATATTTTTGGGTCGTTGAAATTCCCGCCAGCTTTACAGAATTTAGCCATTGTAAATAACAACTTACGATTCATTTCCACGAATCTCATTAATAATTTACCTAAAACTATTCGGAACCTATCATTTAATGATAATATAATTGGTATTTTTGATATTCCAAACTTGAATTTAATCTTACCAAATTTATTCTCTTTGAATTTAAGTGGGAATTACTTATCAGTGTTTGTTAACTCGTCAAATTTTACGAGACCCAGGTTTAAATTGGGTCTTTATACAACTTTTCCTGATCCCTCTCTGAAACAAAGTTTAGTTGAACAATCGGAAAATATTGGATTTACTATATTGGGGTTAATGTAAACGAAAGACGGATAGTGGGATTCGAGAGGTAATAGAGTATTTGATTCTATTCTCGACAAAGAAGTCATAAGATCATTGATTTTAAGATGATTTCAGAACCTATACCAAAACTGGTACTAGGTTGATCTAAACTAACTCCTTTGGGAGACAGTCACCAAACGTTACTTTTTAATAATAGGCAGCTAATTGATTTTTCTTACATTATTTAAATACCTAATTAAATCAAACACCTAATTAAAACATTGATAACCTACAAAATCACATATATTTCATACTCCATATTAAATGTCTGACTCCAATATATACATCCCAGAAACAACTTCAATCGCTCATAAATATCGTTAAATTTTCATTTCTTTTACTCCTTGCATCATTCTCTTGGCCCGTGCTCATCCATACTTATTCTTGCTTTGGGATGAGCAAAGCATTCTCGATCATCATTATTGTTATAATCGTTATTTAACGGAGTTGTAGTACCACTTTCGGCTGGGACATATTTTAATTCATCGACACTCCCCTCACTGTTACTTCCGGTATTTTCTTCTTCACCTCCAGACAAATTGTCATCACTGAAATCAATATCAAATTTCTTAGTGGAATCTTCAAAATCTTCGGGACTTATTGGTGGTGGATGATAATTCTTAACTTTAGCTTTTGAGTCATCACTCAAAAAATCAGTAAATGTTTTCTGTTTTTCTCGTTCATTCCAATGTAAATTTCGTGAAACCGAATCGATATATTCTGTTTTTGATGCAATAACTGTTGGGAATGGGTATTGTGAAGCATGGACAGTAACATAATCGCCTCGTTTTAACTCGGTTCTGACTCTACCATCAAATGACGACCAGGCAATGGCTCTACTATCGTTAGGGACTTTAACTTTCAAAAACATTCCATCGGGTAACAAAATCGGTCTGAATGATAATGTATGGGGACAAATTGGAGTAACACTAATGGCGGATACACCCGGATGTACCAAAGAGCCACCAGCGCTTAGTGAATATGCGGTCGATCCTGTAGGAGTGGCAATGATCAAACCATCGGCTTGGGCCACTGTCAACAATGATCCATCACCGTATAATTCCAAGTTGGTGACAAAAGGAGAAGGACCACGGTCAATGACCAATTCATTTAAAACTTGTTGTTCACAGACCAATTTGCCATCGGCGCGATGCACTCTACAGGTGAATCTCATTCGCAAGCAAGCTTTCACCCCTGATTCAATCACATGGGTCATTTTCTCACGAAACTGTTCGAAATTAAAATTGGTTAAAAACCCCAAGGAACCTAAGGAAAAACTCATGACTGGCGGCACAACTTTTTGGAAAAGATTTGATACGTATAAGACAGTACCGTCGCCACCTAGGGTTAAAACCAAATCAAAGATTTCTGGATTTTGCAAGGCTGATTTCTTGTTCCAGAACTTTAAGGTATCCTTAGCTTTGGTATAAGTTTCAACTAAATTTTCGGCATCAAATCGTTTCGAATGTTGTAATTTGTAATCTACATAGATTATTATATCTCGATTTCTGGTTAATAACCATTCGACAATCTCTCTTGTCAAGTAAGTTAATGAATTATCTCTTGCCTTTGTGATGATCATGATCACACGGACATCGAGTTGAATAGTTACCTTGGAAAGACTTTTAGCCATCATTCGCACTCCGTTGGCAGTTTCTGCCAACTGGGTATGACTTTTAACATGTTTCAACTCATCGCTACTGAGTTTCTGTAATGTGTTTGTGACCTTCTTGTTGACTGTGTCACAGTATAACTTGTTATGAAGCAACGGTTGATCTTGGGTAAATTCTCTAGATTTCGGAGTGGTATTTCCTATAGTATGTTTCTTCTTAGAGAAGCTGCTTATCCTTTGCAAATCGACTGACATTATGTCCAATTGATTCCTATCTATAAAATCGGTTAAATATATGACTGGTTGTTTTATACTGGTCAATTTTTCTACGAGACAAACAAAATGCGGATTCGGATATAACTCCGAGATTTCTTCAATGGGAAATCAAACCATCAATGAAGAATACAATCATAGAATATGACACATGCGTTCTGTGTAACACTACATATGTTGAACTGATGTTCTTTATGTACAGTTAATTAATAACTTGTCTGTTTATTTTTTTTCTTTTCTAAATGTTCTATTATATGACTATGATACAGAGAGTATAAACTATAGATCAAGTGAGAATTAAGCAGATTTGACTCTACATTTCCAGCCGGACTTTTTATCCAACAAAGGTAATGAGGCACCTAAACACCATCCAATTTCATTACCACTGATCTTATCAGTAGTTCTTAATTCACGACTGTATGGAATATCGTAACCATTATGAACCAAAGCAGAAATAAATGATAAATCGGCACACCATTCTGGGGTTTCTTTCAAGATTGAAACTGGTTCATCTAATAAGAATTGGGCCCATGACTCTTCGCCGCTGCAGACGACTTTAGCCAAGTCGTGTAATTCTTCAACAGTGAATGAAGTTGGGAATCCCAAAGGACTGGTTCTGTCGAAGAAGTATGAAAATACAAACATATCACTTGATTTTTTGAAAGCACGATTTAAGGAAGGTTGGTGGACACCATTGAATGAACATGGAGCTTGTTCACATTTTCCGTCTTTGTTCAAGACTTTTTCGGCCAAGTATCTACATTGGGAACCTCCTGAGGTTGGTGGACCTTGGAAATTGACAACATAAAATACATCTTTGGCGACTTCAACAACGACGTTTTCAGTAGTGATTTTAGGTGGGACACAAGCGTTTGGAATGGTGTATTTCGATTTACCTTCCTTGGCAGCAGCTTTAGCAGCTTTGGCATCAGAATATTTGGTGACATCTTTATGTTCTTTCAAGTAAGATTCCATGACAAGAGCATTCATCTTGTTTCTTCCTTCATTCAAACCATATCCCAAATGAGAATATTGATACAAGGTGAATTCACGATCACCAAATTCAAATTCGTATTTGTGTTCACCATCAATCATTTTTTCATCGGTGTTGAAGTCTGGTTCAAATACAATTTGGGTAGAACCACCACCCAAGTCAAATACGGCGGCAGTAGGAGTCTTTTCGGAAGAACCAATGTTTCCTAACAAATAGTTGGTAGTGATCCAGGCGTAGACACCTTCATCTCTACCTTCCATAACAGAAATACCATCTCCTTCAACTACAGCAAATGGATAGTCAGTTTCCAAATGTTTTCTGACTTCGGCCAAGATGGCATTAGCTTTCTCATCACCCAATTTTCTCAAACCAGCAGTAGCTTTGACGGCAATAGGAGTACAGGAATGCTTATCTTTAGGAATAAACTTAACCGCAGCATCTAATAACTCGTCCAATGATTTAGCTGCACCTACAGTATCGGTATCAAACGAAGATAAACCAGGTTTCAACATTTTGAATTCCTCTTGTAATAATTTTGGTGGGGAGACTGAAGTATCGAATTCATAAGCATGGACTCTGGAACCAGAGGAACCAGCATCAATCATGACAACATAGCTTTTAACGGGAGCACTAGAAACAGCATTATCCTTCCCAGAATCCTTTCCAGTTTCCTGTTGAAGTTTATCAGCTTGCTGAGTGTCAGCTTCTACTCTTTCAGCTTCTACTTTACTATTTTCAGTATCTTTCAAAAGACCATTAATTTCTTCACCTTTATCACCGGGGGTTTTATCAATAACACCTTGAGGAGCATCAGATAATTTTTCAGCGGTAACTTTGGGTCTGGTTGTTTTTGGGGCACCATCCTCTTTAACGTATGGACCATCATTGAACTTTCCTGTTTGGGTTGGAGGAGGAATTATAGACTCATCTTGAACAGCAGCGGGTCTAATACTTTGGATTGAATCACCAATATTATGATTGGAAGTAGCAAAAAAACCTACAAGGCAGAATAAAGCCACTAAAGCTATAGCAACACGTAAAAACCTCGTGTTCAACATGGTTTTTAGATTAGTTGGTAATATTTCAGTATACGTAGTTGAACTTTTTTCCTGATTTCAAAAGAAACGCGATCACAAAAGCGTTTCTTTTGATATTATGTAAGCTCGTCTGAAACAACAACAGAGATAGATAGATAGGTAGTTAAGCAGTTGTTTGTAATAGTATATATATAACTTATCTATATGGTATTTACAACTGTTTACTCTTTTGATTTAGCTAGTTAACTTTGAAAATTGTGTATTTTCTTATTTTTTTCTATTGTAGATAAATCTTCGACATTCAACATCAAGCAATTTTAGGTTGTCTTGTGCATAATGACCTGGTTGACTATAGTAAATGGGAAATATGTATAGTAATCATAGATACAGTTCATATGAGATCATTTGCTTTCATCTGCCACCATTTTTCCTTTACTATAATTTCCGTAGTCTTTTAAGCCCTGTACTATTTTTAGATTATGACCGACAGCTTAATTTGGATAAATTGGAGATAAGCTGGTATATAAGTTAAAAGATATACAAATGAACCCAGGACTGATTGTTTGAAAGTATCTTAGATGGGATAAGTGTAAATGAGTTTAGTCTAGTTTAATATTACAAAACTACCAATGCTATAAATTTGGCTGCAAAAAATCCATGGAATTGATAAAGAATATTATCTTGGAAGAAACATTTGGAGAAGAAATTGGTTAGGTATTTATAACCAGTTTGTTTTGGTTGTAATTGAAACTATAGTTGTAGCCTCGTATATGTTATGTTCGACAATTTCTAATTTTATTGTAAAATTTGATATTTATTGGAGATTAGTTATTTAATTTTACTTAATAAATGGCTAAAAGACAAATTTACAATAGTGTGGAAAAGCAAATTCCGTGAAATGAATACAACCATTATAAATCATTTGTTATTTAAATGCTTATATATATGCTACACCTAACTATACATTTTACGATTAATTCCTGGTTATCAAAATTTAAATCATAGTTACAGTAGTTTGAGAAGAATATCAAGATTAAGCAAATATGCTTACATCTGTATGCTGTATATGGATATAAACGTAAAGAGTTGTATAGTCTTTTTTTTATAGCTATTTAATTAATTATCAAAAAAAAAAAATCTAATGGGAAAAAAAAACCGCTTACAAAAAACAAACAAAAACTAAAAAACAAAAACTATATAGGTTTCCATGTATTGTCAAAAGAGGTGTAATATGAACCTAATAAACCTAAACCAATTGCTGATTCAGCTCCGTACAACGTCTCTTTCAGTATTTCTTCATTGCAAAACCTATAGCAACTTTCTTGACTGAGGACAAGGGTTTCCCGTAATTGATGACGCAAGCCATTGTTAAAAACAATAGAATGTAGAGTTCGAGAAAATTTGACAATGTGTACCACTCAGTAAGTCATTTATAGTATCAATAGAGAATATACACTAGTATATATTAACCTACGATCTTTAGCTAGCCAATCTATCAATCAGTCATTAAGTCTCAAACCAGTAATTTAACAGATATGAGAAAATAAAAAACTGTCAGTCAGAAAGCCAAATCTGACAAAATGTCAAAATTGTAAAAAAAAATCAACCTAGACATTCAATATCAATCTAAATTTCATTGATTATATTCTACTTTCGTCATTCGTTTCTTGATTATGTATTGTTCTCTTCTTAAATGGGAAAATAAAATCAAGAAAAGATCCAAACTTCAATACAAAAACAATCTTCTCACGTGATATGAGAAAGAC
Organism: Candida sp. Y128-05E; assembly: GCA_037042355.1. Classification (NCBI taxonomy): domain Eukaryota; kingdom Fungi; phylum Ascomycota; class Pichiomycetes; order Serinales; family Debaryomycetaceae; genus Candida; species Candida sp. Y128-05E. Next base: position 1,602 of record JAXQKE010000267.1, on the reverse strand, counting down.
AATTTTGACCCCAACTAAGTTTGTAACAATAATAAGTAGGTTAAATACATTCCATGAAGGGTGGAGATGTCTATTAAGTCTGACAACAACACTAGAAAGATGCTGATAACGGGTGACCTAAATCCACCCAAGAAAAAGCGTACTTTGGGCAAGTATCCCTGCCCTCATTGCGATAAAGTCTTCACAAGGTCAGACCATTTAGCAAGGCACAATTTGAATCATGAACCTAAACAAGTTTACACTTGTGAGTATATTATACAAGAAAGCGGCGAAAACAAACGAATATGTGGTAAAACTTTTGTTAGAAAAGATTTAAATGATAGACATTTGCGAAGACATATTGAATTAGCCAATAGCGGAAAATTTGCTACACCACCTTCAGATGCTCCTTCAAGGAAGAATTCCCATAGGAAATCGAGTGTTTCAAGTCAAACTACTTCGTCAAGTTCCGATTCAATTGGACAATCTCAATTACAAATTTCAAATCTAATACATAATGGAGTTAATCCTGAGAATGCTGTACCAGCAGATTCTTTTATTCAAGATTTAACTAATAATAATGCAAATTCTCAAAAGGAGGTTTATTATCCGAATAGAAGTCAAACAAATAATAATGGTAATGCAAATAATCCTAATGCAAATAGGCAGAATCTTTCGGAGTATTATAATAAACCCATGAATTATTCAATGCCCCATTCGCAAAATGATATTATCCATTGGTTATTCACCGACTCTCCTCCGAATAATTTGAATATGTCTTCTCCAGAATGGAATTTGCTACAAAATCAATTACAGACTCCGCAAAATCCACCACAAAATCCCCACCCCAATTCTAATCGACCCTCGCAACAGATGTCTCCTCAAGATCAGTTACTTCTAAATCAACAACTCCACTCACAACAACAAATGCTCCAACAACAATTGCACCAATACCAACAACAGCAAAATCAATTACAAAACCCAATGTTGAATAATCAATTGATACGACTGGACCAGAATATCCCGGTCCAACTAAAAGACGCTACACTAGATCAAGACCATCGAAATTCGATTCTGTATGATAATCAACCAAATTTAGTCGAGTTCCCCGCAGCAAATCAAATCATTCCATCTCCAGCTGGGTCCCAACTAACTATGGGTGCTGGCGAAATCAACCTTGAGGGTCAATTTTCCAATTATGGTAACAATTTCCCCATGAACTATGGTTTGCAAGATGCAAATATCTTTCTGAATGACGATAATCCGTTGGATGAAGTGTTTTTGAAAAACTTTCAGCAAATGAAATCAGAAGATTTTTCAGGGTTGTCGTCCACCTTTACTATGAGCTTAAACGGTACCGTGTCTTCATCATCCCCTACCAATAGCGCGGAATCAAGTAAATCCCCAAAAGCCGACATGAATCCCGATTTCATCCCCCAACGAGACTCAATTGTCCCCAAATTGGTAGAACATTCACAAAAGTTCAATTTACCAGTGAATAAACACTTTTTCGTCGATGCTCTATTGGTGGATCTGATATTGAGGTGTTTGAATTTATCCCGAGAGTCAATTTTAGCTATTTTCAATGAGGATGATGAGTATTCGAATTCAATCGAAGATAGG
>JAXQKE010000266.1:13010-41847 GCA_037042355.1 Candida sp. Y128-05E | reverse complement strand
GGAATTTCAGTTCTCGACGAAATTTTCAGGGAGGATTTTTTTCTACGCAGGAGGGGGAAAAGTTTTTACCATCATTGTGCCAAAAAAGAAGAGCCACCACCAACAAATACCACCACTAGCACCACTACCAAACTCTACCACCACCAACAACTATCACACATTCTACACACTACATTTTCACCTGAATTTGTTTCAGAGTAACATCTCTACACTCATCTCTCTCCCAATAACGGCAAATGCCACGGTTTGTTTAGCCCCTAAGTAATCCAATTACTCTTTTGGGTGAGAACCCCCTCGGGATTCTTTTGGGGTGCAACCGAGCAGGACCCAACTTTTTTCAGTCCACCTGCCTAAATTACCGAGAAACATTGCTCATTCCGCGCGAGCTAGTGGGGATAAATCTCGGGCGATGGTTTATGCTCTAGTGGGTCCTGATCCCATTGGGTGTAGTAGTAGTAATAGTGGTAGAAGTAGTTGGTAAAACAAAATAGTAAAAAATAGGAAAACGCTAAGCTAAAGAAATGTAATGGTATAGTGCTAGTATACATCGTAAATTCTGTAATACATTTACAATCGTTTTGTTTGGGTTATTGGTTGTGGTTGATTTCATATGTGTGTGACTTTTTGTGTGAGTGTGGTGGGATTTTTATGTGGTAAAATCACCACTATTAATGAAAGTGCTGCTAAGATCACTCAGTTATGCTGTCACATGTCCAGGACAAGGCATTGTACGCTCTAGTATACTAGCTCCCTATGCGAAGTATCAAAATCTCATTCAAAACGATATTAATATCATTAATGATTCATTACAAGAAAAATTTGTTGAAAAGTTATTGGTAAACGATGATAACTGGTTGTTGCAAACGTCTAATAGTCAGCCGGCTATATTAGTTACTACCTATTTGACTCACAAGTTGATTGAGAAGGTATACGGTATTGATTTAGTGAAAGGTTGCAAATATGTCCTTGGCCATTCACTTGGGGAATATACCAGTTTGTTGCTTACTGGAGTACTTGATTTGCCTACGGCTGTAAAGTTGGTTCGTAATAGAGGTCAATTGATGGAAGATTTAATAGAAAAAGATGAGTATGGTATGATGGCCATTCTTTTCAAATCGAACAATTTTGATAAGATTATGGACAAATTGCCTCCTGATATTATTGGTAATATCAATTCGAAGAGCCAGATTATTTTATCGGGGGAATTATCCCATTTACAACTTATAATCAACCAATTGAACCAACACACAAAAATTATTTTGAAATCAGTTAAATTACCGGTGAAAATCCCATTCCATTCGCCAATTTTATCGCTGGTGGCATCTCAATTATCTATTGATAATTACCACGATCAGATGAAACCAATAGTCTCCAATTTGACGGCCAAGCCAAGTCACGATAGCAAGACCACGATCGATAATACTTTAAATGCTAATTATCAACCGGTGCAGTGGAAACTGTCGATGGAATTCTTACAATCGGAGAATATCACTCATTTGATTAATCTAGGACCGGGGAATGTCCTAGCAGGTCTAAATAAAGGTTATAATATAGAAAATATCAATTTGGATTTACCAGATACCTGGAACCAAATTGAGAATCATCCTAAATTGTTTACTAGTTAAACAAATAAAATTATAAGTCATAAAGTCATAAAGTCAATAGGATCAATAAAAGCATATAATTATGGAATCATAAAATTAATAAAACTAAGAAGGTCACTTCATTGTAAATAAAAAGTGTTGACGCTCAGATTTGATCTACTTGATTTGTGCTTCATAAAATCTGGCAACAAAACGTTGGATCTAATTAAGGTCTACATCCATCTAAAGAAATCAACCAATTTATTGATTTTTCTATTTGTGCTAATGTGTTAATTTTTTGACAGATTAACACAAGTCTAATTTACAAATGTAGACACTGCTAATGGTCAATTAGCACTTACGACAATACTGAAACGTCTATATACTGGAAAAGTTAGTTGTTGTAATTTTTAGGTTACTTCTGATAACTACCCCATAGTTGATTATAATATGTGTGTTTGCATTTTTTTTTGCTTCTGAAGTATATTACTTATATCTCAACTCATCTGGTTTCATTTACTATTACGATAGTTTATTTATTGAAAGATCTTACACTATCTAATTTGATCTCCTACGGAGTTCAAAGCACCAGAGACTAATTTCAATTGCCATGTGGAATGGTGAAATTTTATTTTTTTTAATTTTTTTTTTTGCAGACGCATGTTAATCAAACTAATTTAATCGCAGTCAACTTTTTCTGATTGGAGTTAAATTATTTTTCATTTTATAAATCTTCATCTTCATCCTCATCTTTGATTTCAATTCTCTTTGCAATCATGGTGGCTCAAATTATCGATGGTAAGGCTGTTGCCCAACAAATTAGATCGAACATTCATGATGAAATTGCTGAATTACAACAAAAACATTCTGAATTCAGTCCTAAATTGGTTATTATCCAATTAGGCGCTAGACAAGATTCTTCTACTTATGTTAAAATGAAATTGAAAGCTGCTGAAGAAGCTAATATTCAATGTGACTTATTGCAATTGGATGAAAAAACTACTGAATTCGAACTTTTATCTACTATTAACAAATTAAACGAAGATATCACTGTTGACGGTATTTTAGTTCAATTACCTTTACCAGAACATATTGATGAAAGTAAAGTCACTGGTGCTGTTTTAGCCGATAAAGATGTCGATGGGTTTGGTCCTCACAATGTCGGTGAATTATTCAAAAAAGGAGGTGAACCATTATTTTTACCTTGTACTCCAAAGGGGATTTTAGAATTATTAGATAACTCTAATGTTGAAATCGCCGGTAAAAACGCTGTCGTTTTAGGTAGATCCGATATTGTTGGTAAACCAATTGCTTCTTTATTGACCAAAAACAATGCTACTGTTACTACCATCCATTCTAAAACTCCAGTCGAAACTATTAAAAGTTTTGTTGGTATTGCCGATATTGTCATTGCTGCTATTGGCCAACCAGAATTTGTCAAAGGTGAATGGTTAAAAGAAGGTGCTGTCGTTATTGACGTCGGTACCAACTTTGTTGACGATTCTACCAAGAAATCTGGTTCAAGAATGGTCGGTGATGTTGAATTCGAATCTGCTAAACAAAAAGCTTCTTTGATCACTCCAGTTCCAGGTGGTGTTGGTCCAATGACTGTCGCTTGTTTATTAGAAAATGTCATTTTAGCTGCTAAAAGACATTATTCTAAAAACAATGAAACCACTAAATTTACCACTCCATTGAAATTGGACTTACTCAAGCCAGTTCCATCCGATTTCGAAATTTCCAGAAACCAAGAACCAAAGAAAATTGATCAAGTTGCTTACGATTCAGGAATTTTAGAATCCGAATTGGAATTATACGGTAACTATAAAGGTAAAGTTTCTTTAAACATCTTAGACAGACTTAAGCACAAAGATAACGGTAAATACGTCTTGGTTACCGGTATCACACCTACCCCATTAGGTGAAGGTAAATCCACTACCACTGTTGGTTTAGCCCAAGCTTTAGGTGCCCATTTAAACAAGAATGTTTTTGCCAATGTCAGACAACCTTCCATGGGTCCAACCTTTGGTATTAAAGGTGGTGCTGCCGGTGGTGGTTACTCTCAAGTTATTCCTATGGATGAATTCAACATGCATGTTACTGGTGATATCCATGCCATCACCATGGCTAACAATTTATTAGCTGCTGCCATTGATACTAGAATTTTCCATGAAGCTACCCAAAAGAATGGTCCATTATACAAAAGATTGGTTCCAGTTAAAAAGGGTTCAAGAAAATTCCCTGTTTGTATGTTGAACAGATTAAAGAAATTAGGAATTGACAAAACTGATCCAGATTCGTTAACTGATGATGAAATCGAAAAATTTGCCAGATTAGACATTGATCCAGAAACCATTACCTGGAGAAGAGTTGTTGACTGTAACGATAGATTTGTTAGAGGAATCACCATTGGTGAAGCTCCAACTGAAAAAGGTATGACCAGAAAAACCGGTTTCGATATTACCGTTGCATCTGAATGTATGGCTATTTTAGCTTTAGCTAACTCGTTACCAGATTTACGTGACAGATTGGGTAAAATGGTTGTCGCTTCGTCTAAATCAGGTGAACCAGTTACTTGTGAAGACATTGGATGTGCTGGTGCCTTGACCGCATTATTAAAAGATGCCATCAAACCAAATATCATGCAAACTTTGGAAGGTACCCCAGTCTTTGTTCACGCTGGTCCTTTCGCCAATATTTCTATTGGTGCCTCATCAATCTTAGCCGATAAAATGGCCTTGAAATTAGTTGGTACTTCCCCAGACTTATCCGCTGAAGAAAAAGCCGAACAAGAAGGTTATGTTGTTACTGAAGCTGGTTTCGATTTCACCATGGGTGGTGAAAGATTCATCAACATTAAATGTAGATCTTCTGGTTTAGTTCCAGATGTCATTGTTATTGTTGCCACCGTTAGAGCTTTGAAAGTCCACGGTGGTGGTGCCGAAGTTAAAGCCGGTGCTCCATTAGCTGCTGAATATACTCAAGAAAACGTCGAAATCTTGAGAGAAGGATGTTCTAATTTAGCCAAACATATTGCTAATGCCAAGACTTATGGTTTACCAGTAGTTGTTGCTATTAACAAAATGTCATCTGATACCGATAAAGAACATGATGTCATTAAAGAAGAAGCTTTGAAAGCCGGTGCTATTGATGCCATTGTATCCAACCATTGGGAAGAAGGTGGTCAAGGTGCTGTCGATTTAGCCAACGGGGTTATTGCCGCTGCCAACTCACCAGATAAGAACTTCAAATTCTTATATGATGTCGAACCATCAGTAGAAGACAAGATTGCATCTATTGCTAAAGAAATGTACGGTGCTGGTTCAGTTGAATTTTCCGAAGAAGCTAAAAAGAAAATTGAAACTTATACCAGACAAGGGTTTGGTAACTTACCAATCTGTATTGCCAAGACCCAATACTCTTTATCCCATGATGCTGCTTTGAAAGGTGTACCAACTGGTTTCACTTTCCCAATCAGAGATGTCAGAGCATCCATTGGTGCTGGGTACTTGTATGCCTTAGCTGCAGAAATCCAAACCATCCCAGGTTTACCTACCCATTGTGGTTTCATGAATGTTGAAGTCAATGACGATGGGGAAATTGATGGTTTATTCTAAGCAAAAAAACACTTTGTAAAAAAAGTTCAACACTTTACGAGGTTACGATTCTAATTCATATATACTTACTATATAGTTCAACACACGTTTAATATTTAATCCAATGTAATCTAGTGTAAAGTTAATGGGTATAGTTTTAAGATCTTGAAATGGTAGCGCTGATAAATTGGAATCGGAGTAATGGCGAATCATGAGAGAAAATTTAATCTAATAACTAAGATAACTTCTTTCTTAATTAATTGTGTTTGTTAGGTACCAGTTGAAGCTATTCTTAGATATATTTCAGTCACAATGTATAGTATAAGAGGATTAAGACCAATTGCATTGGCTATTTCCAGAAATTTCTCAAACAAATCGGTCATAAACTCTAAATCATTACCATTATCCTTATCATACTCATATCAAAATAATAATTTATTCAGACAAACTAACTTCCAATCGGTCAGATCTTTAGTTTTAACACCTACTCCAGAAGCAGACATTCTTCAATACGATGCTGTCAAAGAAATTGCTACAAACCCAAATAAATACGATAACACCGTATTAATCGATGTTAGAGAACCAGTGGAATACCAAGAAGGTCATATCCCCGGTGCGTTAAATATCCCTTTCAAGTCTGCACCAGGTGCATTGGACTTGAGTCCAGAAGATTTCAGTGACGCATTTGGGTTCGAAAAACCTTCCAAAGATCAAAACTTAATTTTCTATTGTTTAGGTGGTGTTAGATCTACTTCTGCTGAAGAATTAGCTAGATGTTTTGGGTACTTGAAAAGAGGTAACTATGTTGGTTCTTACGAAGATTGGGTCTCTCATGAAAACTTACAGAAATCTAATCCAGTCAAATCGACTTAGATGTACCTTCTCTTCTCTTATATATAGGCTGCCAGCATTAACATTAATTTTATCGTCATGTTGTATATTAATAATGAATAATTTAAATAAATAATCAAACACGAAGTAAAAGCAAACCCGAAGTGATTTTGTATGACTCAGATAATTCTCTTGAACTCCTGAAACAAGTTCGGAGAATTATCCCTGAACTAGAAAATTTATTTTGACCTTGGTTGTATTATGTGTATTATTATGTGTATTATTATGTGTATTATTATGTGTAGTGAACTTTTTTACAAATACTATCTAAAACCCTACCAGACAGGCTGACTCAACTATACATATTGGTCCATTTATGACGGTTCCAATCAGCCAAATCGATACAAATTCAAGTGGACGGAGTCGATCGAAATCAACTGACTTTCCATCTCTAATCGGCAAAATCTTTTCTACCAAATATGCTCATATAATCTTTGTTGCAAATGGACACCATCGAAATCTCAGTATTATAATTTAAGTATAAATTTTATCGAATTTATCAATCTATTGATTTCTAAACTCCAATTGTTTAAATTCTTTACCCAATCTCTTCTTTCTCTTTCTTTCCATGACCTTTTCTCTTTGGCCGGATTTCATACCATCGAACCTAGCCTTTTGCAACAATTTCTTCTTTTCCGATTCTTTCAAGAAGTAAGGGTTCGATTGTTTACCCGATTTGTAATTAGACAATTGTTTTTGCTTGTGTTCGGAAAGGATTTTGTGTTCCAAATCTCTATTTTTCATGGTATTCAAACGAGATTTCAACGATTGGATTTGGTTCTTGATATCGGTTTTTTGATATTCACTTAATAAATTTTTCGATTTACCATCTTTAAGAATCTTTTCCATTGAATTTATCTCGTCTTGTCTGTATTCATCCAAGAATCCATAATTTTTTCTGGTTTTAATTAAGTCGGCTTTACCGTAGGTAGCATCGAATCTGATATCACCGTATAAGGACTGCGATTTGGTTTCTAAACCGGGGATCTTTCTAACCTTAGAAACAACCTTCTTCGAGGAAGATTCGGAGGGAGCATGTTTGTTTCTCCGTTTATGGTCTTGTTTATTGAATTTAGGTTTAGAATATGAATTAGTTTCTGGTCCAGAATCCTCAGATTCAGATTCAGACTCAGACTCAGACCCTTCTTCATCCTCAGAATCCTCATCATCACTCTCTGCCTCTTCTCGTTGTCTTTTTTTACCGTTCTTGTTTAATAATTTATTTTGGGCAGAATTTAAAGAGCCAAATGATAATTTACTCATTTCATCTCCTTCTTGATCCAGCCCTTCCCTCAAGAGCGCAGTATCCAAGTCATCATCTTCATAATCATCGTAAACCGGTCTAATCACCTTCTTTTTCAAACTCATCGCTAATGGTTAATTAGTATATCTTGAGATGCCTTTGAAATGAGTGAAATTTTGAGCCCGCGCCCAAAGTTGCAAAAAGTTGCAACAGCAAAAGAAATAGTGAAATGTTGTAGCAAAGGAATATCTAGAGTTAGTAGTTGGTTGAGATTAATTGACTTCAAGAAATTATCTTTGATATCTTGTGAATTTAGATTTCAATTGGGCAAATATTGGTTAAAAAATGACTTTTTGCAGACAAATACAGTTACCATTGAGATTAGAAACTACCTCTGGAGGAAGTCAATGTCATAGATCAAGATTCTAGACAATACCTTCCGCAACTTGATAATCATCAGAAAAGGACGGTAGACGATCAAAATCACCAAATGAGTGCAAAGTTTACCACAATTGAGAATGAGGTATGCTACAAGTAATATAGCCAGTGCCTAGGAGTTACGGATATGAACTTACTACAGAAGCTTATACACCATGTTCTGCTAGAAGCTATATTTCAGTATTGTGCATACTGAAAATCTGGAAGGTGATAATATTTGGTTGCAAAAACCACAAAAAAATACATATTAAAAATTCAATAGATCAATTTAGACGACAAAATAAAACAGTACATATGCTTTTAAAGTTAATCCAGCTGTTAATGTTTACCCTCGATATTATGAGCTTTAGACAGTTTCTTTTGCTTACAAAAATTGGAATATTAGAACAGGTCAATAGTTTAATTATCAAAAACACCACTGAAATAGAAAATTGGGAATTGAAGACTAAGTTCACAAAATTGTCTGAGGTAACAAAATTGTTTAGTGACTTTGATCTCGACCAAGTAGTATCGCGTTGATTTATTTGCTGTAGACTATTAATTTCAAAATAATAATCTAATTCGAGTTTATATATGAAATAAATGTGTAATTATGCCATTTCAATATATATATATATATGATCCAAATTAATCGACTTTATTTTTTTTTCATATAAATCGACTATTGTGCTAATAAGGGTAAACATTTACTACAGCTTAAGCAAGAGGTACAATTAGTAGTTATACTACTATATAGGTTTGTATACATTTCCCATACTTTCTAGAGAGGAATTTTAAAAAATTCTCTTTTTGGTGGTGAATTTATTTTTAATTTGGGGGGGGGGTAAATAAAACCACCACACACAAATATTTAGTATAAACTTCTTTAGACGCCAATAAAAAAACAACAACAACTATGTTCATTATATTCAATTTTATCATGTTTGCCCTCCTCATGATTTGCTTGACTAGTTTCAATATAGTTAGAAGAATTGCAAAAATAGAAAATGCCAATAATTTACTTGTTGAAATCATTAAAGAAACCAATGAAATTAAAAGTACCGAAGTGAGAATTAAGTTGTCTAAATTAACTAAGTTAACCAAATTGTCTAAAGTAGCTATATGGTTAAGTGAATATGATCTTAAAGAGTCAAGTAATATTGATGACGCCGAAGGTTTACTTGGTATGGAATATCTTGATTATCTTAGTATAATTTAATTTGAGTTTAAATATGAGTATATATGAAATAAATGTGTAATTATGCCAATATGATATATATATGTTCCATCTATTAATTTGGGAATCTTAAAATCATCCCTTTTTGGTGGTGACGTAGGTTTGGTTATTTTGTGGGGTGAAAACACCACTCTCATTTATTATAAATTTTATAAATATATTTAATCACCACCAATAACTATGTTCATGATAATCCTCCAGATATTAACGTTTACCACCATCACGAGTATCGTTAATTGTTGTTTTATGATTAAAATAATGGGAGAATTGGAAGAAGTCAATCATTTACTTGTGGGAATCATTAAAGACACCATTAAAATTGACAATACTGAAGTGAGAACTAAGTTGTCAAAAGTGTCTAAGTTAACTAAAAGCAAATATGATCATGAGAAGTCAAGTAATATCGTTGATGTCGATGGGTTACTTGATGCTGATTATCTTGAATATTATAGTATAATTTGAATCTAGATTTTTATATCAGTGTATATGCAATAAATGTGAAATTATGTATCTATCATGTATATATGTCCCAAGCTCCAACTTAATAATTACTTGATAAGACTTTGTTTCGTTGACTATTATGCTGATACGAGTAGGAATTTATTACAAGAGGTTATACTAGTAGCTATAATTTATGTCTTATACTTTACTTAATGAACCACAATTTAAACTCTGGTGAATGGTGATAACACTTGGGGGTGCCTAAAAAAACACCCCAGAAAAATATTTATTATAAATTTATTTAGACGCCAACAAAAAAAGCCCGTAGCTATGTTTTATGCAATCTTGATTTTTACTTTTATAGTGATATTGCTCATTGCTGCTTTTTCGACGGTAGTTGGTCAATTTTGCTTTGCAAAAGTTGATAGTGCATTACTTGAAGGAATTGTAAAATTAGAACAAATCAATAGCTTACTGGACGGAATCAATGAAAACACAGATGATATCGAAATCAATCCATCGGGAACCGAGTTAGCAAAATTAGAAGAAACGAATAATTTATTGGGCGGAATCAATACAAATGCAAATGAAATTGACAGTGATATCAAAACTAAGGCAGACAAATTGACTAAGTTAGCAGGAATGATTAAGGAATATGCTCCTCCGCGGACAAGTATAGTTGTTGATCCTGATGGTAAAATTACGGTTAATTACAAAGAAAACCCCAATGTAGTTGCAAATACCGAATTCGACATTGCAAAATTTTCGAAGTTAACAAAATTGATTAAAGAATATGCTTGTGCAGGGTCAAGTATTATTGTTCAAGCTGGTGGTTCAGTTAGGGCTAGTTATACTGAGTATGGGAGTGATGGTCGGGTAAAAAGTGGGTTTTCATCGTATATTATGAATTAAATGTGAATTATGCCAGTACGATGTATATATATGTTTTTTATTTTTAGGTGTATATACAATTATGACGAGAATTCAACAAAACCCTCTACGAGTTATAAGCCTGTCGTTACCTTTATTGACTACTAGATTTAAGTTTCAATAATTTAGTAGCACTGTAAGTTTGACTTCAAAGTTTGAGATCAAACGAATTTGATGACACCAGTGATTAGTCGTAGTGACCCTTCGTTGAAATATACCAAACACAGATAAAAACAACAATTACAATTAAACTTTAACTAGGTTCATATTACAGGTTAACAGAGAAAGTACTAATTTAAATAACATCTCGATATAATCCACCTTGTTTGTAAGTCGTGTTGACACCATTTATTTGGGTGCAAAAAAAATACCAATAATAGCCGCCAAAGAAGTATAAATTATTCTAGCCAAATGATTTTCTTCTTCATACCAATAATTTTAGACTGTTACCATAGGGAGATCGTTGATTTATACAAACTACACCAACGACAAAAAGAACAAGAGAAAGTACTTGTGGAGAAGATCGAAACACTTAGCCGAGTTAATGGGTTACTCAATCAAATGATTAGAAACACACTAATTATCAAAGAAACAGAAATACAACTCAAATTACTAGAAATAAGTCTTTCTTATGGCACTAGAATGGGACAAGTCACCCACCAAATTGAACAAAATAACCAAGTTATTAATAAACTAATATCGCATAATAATGCCAATTTGATGTAAAAAAGAATAAATATACATAAATAGAGTAATATTCAAATAAATATATATAACTAAATATGTATAGATCAATATATAATATTAATTCCTTAATATTGTTTATACTATATATATATGACATAATCTTACTACTCCACGTGTTTCTATCCACGTGTCAAGTTTTTAAGGTTGTGTCTAAACTCAACAAATAAAAATAGAAGGGTGAAAGTGCGTGTTTCGGTTAATGAGATGGTAGCGCTCACTTGAAAATCCCATCCCGGAATTGGTTTTTTTTCGTCCACTCCCCTCCTTTTGGGTAACCTCGGAAGAGTACGGACGTTTTAAGAATTTAACTAATTTTTTAACAATCAAAGTTATTAACCAAAGAACATCTTTTATTCTTTAAATATCATGTTGTCTAGAAGTTTAGCTAGAAGTAAGGTATGTACTACTATTGGAAATTAATAATAATAATGGAAAATAAGATATAAATCAATTGATTACATTCAAAGGAACAGATTTATCCAGTTAGGGTGATATATTCCCGAAACCAAAAAAAATAGGGAAATTGTATAGTCGTTTACTTCACATATGGAAGAAATGATAGGTATACCATTTGCAAATGTAATTGAAACATTTGTGTCGCCTGACCCTCCCCTTTGGTGTTGCTACATTACCAATTGGTGATGATGTCAAGTGCAATGAGGGTTAGAATTAAAGATTTTAAAATTATTGCTTCGCGTGGTATCAATAGATGTGGTTGCAGGTGTACTAGGTGGGGTGTAGCTTGGTTAGTTTTTCTGGTACTGGATATGGTTGCAGCTACAATTGGATCAATTGAAGTTGATTTGTTGGGATGGCCAACCTGAAATTCATTTATTGGATGCTCATCGTTTTTGCTTGATTCGTTGATACCACTTGCAAACTGCCATTTCATGGTGAGTACAATTGATCATTATGATGATTAGTTTAATTGGAACCTATCATGGGTTATAATTTTTTTTTGCTTGATGTTTCAATTGATAATTCTGGTTGAATGTTCCATTTATAAATCCTATTTCTTTTTCTTTTACTAACAATCTAGCCATTTGTAACAAGACGTTGTCTTTCATTACATGAATACAGATCTGCCCAATTATTGAAATCTTACGGTGTCGGTATTCCAGACGGTGAAGCCGCCACTACTGCCCAAGGTGCTTACGAAGCTGCTCAAAGATTAGGTGGTAAAAACTTAGTCTTAAAAGCTCAAGCTTTAACCGGTGGTAGAGGTAAAGGTCACTTTGATTCCGGTTTACAAGGTGGGGTCAAATTCATCAACAGTGCTGAAGAAGCCAAAGATTTATCCGAACAAATGTTGGGCCATAAATTAATCACTAAACAAACTGGTGCTTCCGGTAAAGAAGTCACTGCCGTTTATGTCGTCGAAAGTAGAGACGCCAGAACCGAAGCTTATGTTGCCATTTTGATGGACAGAGCTTCTCAACAACCAATGATTGTTGCCTCTTCCCAAGGTGGTATGGATATCGAAGGTGTCGCCCATGACACCCCAGAAGCCATCAAAACTTTCCCAGTTCCATTAGCTGAAGGTGTCTCCGACAAATTAGCTACTGAAATTGCCAATGTTTTAGGTTACACCCAAGAAGCCATCCCAGAAGCTGCTAAAACCATCCAAAACTTATACCAATGTTTCATTGAAAGAGATTGTACCCAAGTTGAAATCAATCCATTATCTGAAACTCCAGACCATAAAGTTTTAGCCATGGATGCCAAATTAGGTTTCGATGACAATGCTGAATTCAGACAAAAGGAAGTCTTTGAATGGAGAGACCCAACCCAAGAAGATCCAGCTGAAATGGAAGCTTCCAAATACGGATTAAACTTCATTAAATTGGACGGTAACATTGCCAACATTGTCAACGGTGCTGGTTTAGCCATGGCCACTATGGATATTGTTAAATTATACGGTGGTGCCCCAGCCAATTTCTTAGATTGTGGTGGTACTGCTACTCCAGAAACCATTGAAAAAGCTTTCGAAATTATCTTACGTGACAATCAAGTCAATGGTATTTTCGTCAACATTTTCGGGGGTATTGTCAGATGTGATTACGTCGCCGAAGGTTTGATTGCTGCTTCCAAGAAATTCCAATTGGAAATCCCAGTCGTTGTTAGATTACAAGGTACCAAAATGGCCGAAGCCGTTGACTTGATTAACAAATCTGGATTGAAATTATATCCTTTCGAAGACTTGGACCCTGCTGCTGAAAAAATTGTCCAATTAGCTCCACCATCTTAGATAAGCCCTTCTAAGTCGTGAATCATATAATTGAAGTAGTTATAACACATGATATAAAGTAACAAAAGTAGAATAAATAAAAATTTATATTCTCAATCACATAAAGTCGTATACACCTAACACATAATTTTTTGAGAAATTGATTACGAAATTGTCTCGTGAGTACTTCGAGAGCAGAGTTTACAATCACTTCGTTCGAAATCACCTATTCGCAATCACTTCGTGATATCTTACACCGTTCAAAAATTCAAGTGAGCTATCACTTCGTTCGGAATCACTTATAATTTCTCTACAAATTCCGAATTCTTGCCAATAATTTCCACAGGATAGGTTGAATTATTCGCACCCATATGCCAGTTCCCACCATCAACAGGCAAGACCACCCCCGTAATAAACGAAGCGGCTTCACTAAACAAAAACACCGTGGCTTGGGCAATATCATTGGTGGTACCCAATCTTTGTAACGGAACTTTAGATTCGGTTTTTTTCAAATCCTTGACCAATCTTGCCATACCCTCGGTACCACCAATAGGACCGGGAGCAACACAATTAGATCTAATACCCAAGGGTCCGAACTCTACAGCTAAAGCATTGGACAATGCGTCGACCCCAGCTTTGGCGGCACTGACGTGGACCTGGAATGGGATACCGTAGTAATGCAACGTAGCCGACACGAATAAGATAGCACCTTTATTCTTGCGTAATTGATCAAATGTCGCTTTCACCGTATTATACGATCCCAACAAATCGATCGACACCACCGACTTGAATGCGTTTGAGGATAAGTGATTAAAATCACTTAAGAAGTTCCCAGCAGCACCGGCAATGACAAAATCAATTCTGCCCAATTCGGCAACCGCTTGATCAGCAGCCTTTTTCAACGATTCCACAACCCTGACATCAACATTACCTATTCCAATCACCTTAGCATCCTTGCGTAATGCTTGCAAGTCCTTAGCAGCCTGCTCTGTTTTTTCAACATTCCTACCAATGATACAGATATCGCACCCCAATAAAAGTAAAGCCTCGGCTTGTACTTTACAAATAGTTCCAGCACCTCCAGTAATGAAGGCAACTTTCCCTTTAAAGATATCCTTCTTC
The DNA here is from genome assembly GCA_037042355.1 of Candida sp. Y128-05E. NCBI lineage: Eukaryota > Fungi > Ascomycota > Pichiomycetes > Serinales > Debaryomycetaceae > Candida > Candida sp. Y128-05E. The sequence continues at coordinate 27,413 of JAXQKE010000266.1, read as the reverse complement.
CAGACACTGTCTGCTAACCATCCCTGAGTTAAAGTTGTCATTTGCTTATCAATTGTATATGTTGTGTAAAAAAGATTAGATCTACTATACTCTGGGGTAACTATTTGGTTGTTACTTTTAATGTGGTGTTGATGGTAGCGCCGTTTCTAAATTTCGGATGGTAGCGCTGTTGATTTTATAGATGGTAGCGCCCCACCGAAAATATGTTGATGTCGATTCTGCAACAGTGGCCATAGAGAGTGATAGATAGTTAGAGATATAGAAATTGAGAGATGTTTTTGACTAGAAGTGAGTACGATAGAGGTGTGAGCACATTCTCACCTGAAGGACGTTTGTTCCAAGTGGAATACTCGTTGGAGGCAATTAAATTGGGGTCGACCGCTATTGGTATATCGACGAGTGAAGGGGTCATATTGGGAGTGGAAAAGAGAGTTACCTCCCCATTGTTGGAACATTCCTCGATTGAAAAAATTGTTGAGATTGATTCCCATGTCGGATGTGCCATGTCTGGTTTGACCGCAGATGCTAGATCTATGATTGACCATGCTCGTGTATCGAGTTTGACCCACAATTTGTATTACGATGAAGAAATGCAAGTGGAGTCTTTAACTCAATCAGTATGTGACTTGGCGTTACGTTTCGGTGAAGGTGCTGGTGGTGAAAAAAGATTAATGTCCCGTCCTTTTGGAGTGGCGTTGTTGATTGCGGGGATTGATAAAGTTAAAGGTCCTCAATTGTATCATGCTGAACCTTCAGGTACTTTCTATAGATACGATGCTAAAGCCATTGGTTCTGGTTCCGAAGGTGCCCAGACTGAATTGCAAAATGAATATCATAAATCGTTGACTTTAAAGGAAGCAGAATTATTGGCGTTAAAGACCTTGAAACAAGTAATGGAGGAAAAATTGGATTGCAAAAATGCTCAATTAGCCTCCGTCACCAAAGAAGGTGGATTCCAAATCTATTCCGATGAAAAAACTGACGAAGTCATCAAAGCGTTACAAGAACAACATAATGATGATGATGATATTACTACTGATTAGAGTGGATAGTATATGTCATTATAGATAAGAAAATAAGCAAGCTGGTTGGTCAAGTACCTCACTAGACTGATATTTGGTATCGCTAGCTTTAAGTGTATATTAATTCAATAAAACTATTTGATAGCAAATGTAGTACCGACAATTGGCTTCTAGAGTTAATCTGTGCTGTAGATCATCAAAGTGGTAGCGCAGTATAGTTATTGGGAATAGGAACTTCCAAGTGGTGCAAAATCTACTGACCAGAATATTCTATAAATCCTTTGTTTCATGAATTGTAATTTTGCAGAAACGTACATTATTTATACCAAGTGAACCTACGTTTATATTTATCTTCCCGTGTATCCTATTTTGAACTCCTATGCTATTTACCTATTCTACAACAATGTTTCCAATCTTTCACTCAATATCAATACCAGTTTGGTTTCGGATTCTCCATGCATTTTCAATGCTCGTACAAACTCGACAAGGTTATCATTGAATTTTGTCATTAATTCAGTAATCATTCCATCCATTTTATCAAATCTACTTCTTATCAGACCTGGATCTAATGATATCCCTTCGAACTTTGTAGGATGTTCCAGAGCATATTTTTGAAATAATTCTTCATTACAAGTAATCAATCTTTTCATATACCCATTCAATCGATGATTGGTCAAAACAATAATATCAAACATTCGCTTGAGTAAATCTAATAATATCGGCTTATTAATGAACGAATCATTTAATATCGTATTGACATATTCATATAATCGATCAATCAAATGTTCAAAGCCTGTATTAGATTTATTACCACCAGTTTTACTCTCCTTTTGGCGATTAGATACCATATCGTCAAATATGCTATTGGTGTTTTTGTAATTCCCAAATGAATTATACTTAGAGAATCGATTTCCATTCACATGTGGAGAATCAGTAGTTCCATTGTCAGTATCCGTTTCGACTTCATTCATTTTGGTTTTCAAAGATTCGATTGTTTGGTTTAAATTGACATAATTCGCTTCAATGACATCGAAGTTAATATAGGTCATTAACTCATTTAAAAATGACCTTATTTGTTTGTTCAATATCCGGCATCTTTTTATCATACTTTTGATTGAGGGATCAAACCTCGGGAATGTCCATACTTCTGAAGAATTGATTTCCCTCCAAGTTGATTCATTAAATCGATTCAAAAACTTTATAATCATTAATAATTTGAACATTAGTTCATATCGATATGCCATTTGTTGGTTTATAACCAAATTCAAGGGAAATGGCAACTCAATTGCCAAATCAACGTAAGTAATAAGATAATCATCTATATGGTAACGATCATAATTATTTGCGTTTCGACGATCCACTGGTAATTGTTGCTGATGTCTATTCAATGTAGAATTAATGAAATTTTGGAATGTCTGATTTCCTTCAAACACTCTTTCTGTATCAAACGCTTCCACGTTCATAATTTCCATAGCACCATCAAAAAAATTAGATTGTGATATAGTGAACTTTTGATTATTGATGATTATATCATCGATTGAAGTTAATGGTTTCAACCCAGATTTATTTAGTGTTTCCTCTGTTTTGATGAACCGATCATCATAGTGTCTTTTTACACTAGTAATGGAGGTAGCTCCTTTATTCTTCATCAACTCGGAAAAACATTTCTCTATAAACACATCCATATTATGAAAATCCTTAAACAAAAACAATGATTGAAATTGCTTTACGACATTTTGAAAATGGTACCCATCAAACAAAAGTTTCAACATTAATTTATTTGCCCGATTGTAAAAACTATCAATTTTGAGTTCCAAATCTTGTAGTACTTCAATAGGGTTCAATTTAATCTCTTGTAAATTGTCAAAATTGTGTAGTCCGGTAGCTTTTTTAAATATGTTTAATAATTTACCAGTGAATAAAATTCGTTTCTGGATCTCGGGAGAAGATAACTGTTCGATTAACCCATCTGCTCGAATTATAAATAATTCATTCCAATAATGTTCTGTCTTAGTATCAAATATTTCGGCAAAATTAGCCGAGACTTGTTTTTGTTTAATCAAAAACTCATCGAAAGGATCATCTATTTCTCCATTCATTAACCAATTATTCAACATGAAAATATAATCTTCACTTACCGAATTGAAGACTGATGTCAAGTATTGTAGTGAAGCTGAATCACCTTTGAAGTTGTTAATTCTGTTTTGTATGATTTTCAATACTAACCCCCCTTTACAAACAGGAAATTGGACTGTATCTACATTAATATCAACATTTCCTGTCCTTATAGAATCTCGGACTATATTGACAAAATTATTATATTCATGATTTTCATTGGTTAGCTGTTGTTGATGTTGCAAGTGTTTGTCTTGGGTAACTTGATGAATTTCTGAGATTATATCATACAAATGGGTGATTTTATTAGCAACCTCTTGCTTTATAATGCTTTCTAGTATATTTAAGTTGAAATTGACATTAAATTTGAATTCGGTCTCTAGTTTTATTATCACTTGTTGATAAGATTGGATAAATTCGAGAATTTTCATGCATAATCTCTGAATAACTTTCCCAAATTTATCATTATTATAATATTCAATGAAACCCAATAATCCACTATAATACTTACCATATTTCACAAGTTTCTTAGTAACAATTTTTAGACTTATATCTAAATTCTTCGCAGTTTTAAATTCAGCACCTTGAATCTTAATATCGATATCTGAAGGGTCATATCTGTTACTATATCGTATATAAAAACCTTCATTACCCAATAAGCAAAACAATAAGTCCTTAATAATCAATCCTTGTTGCAATCGTAAATCAGAAATATCGCTTAACGGATGTCCTCTTATTGGATTCGGATTTTGTACTAACTTTGTACAACTTCCGACCACATTATTTGACTCAGTCAATAGTAGTACATCAACCTCTGAAACTCCAACCTGAGATGTGAAGCTCGTCATATACAATTCCCTTGGTTATCTACCACACCGATTTTACAACCTTCTCTGTTGTTTACATTTTGGAGATCGCGATATTTACCACATTGGCGGATGGTAGCGCAGAAGACTGTGATAAACATTATATTAAACTACGTGTAATATAGAACAACTAGTCTAACCAATCATCATCTATATCTTCAATATCTTCTAAATCATGTAGAAGTTCTTCAGCTGCCATGTCAGCTTCCTGTTGGACTTTTTTCAACCCACAAATCTCTTCCAAGTAGGTTGAATCATTTAAACATTTCTCAACAAATTCCCAACCTTCTTGTTGGTATGCTTCAACTACTGGAAGTGAGCATGCTGAGCAATGTTTGTAATTAGGAGCCGAGAATTTTGATTGGGTATACGAATTTAAGAACCCTCTAATTTGATGGGGGACCTCACCAAATTTTGATTTTGAATTAGCAGGCGCATCTTGTTTGTCAGGGTGTTGCAAAATTGATATGAGTAATTCAACTGCTAAAGATGATGCCAATAAAGCACCGCCTGGTCTGGTTACCGTACACATTTGATCCAATGTTCGATCCGATAAACTATCATTGGGGGCAACCACATCATTACAATAATAACATCCTAAGCGGTTGCTGTCATGAACATCCCCTCCATGTCTCATTACAAGATAACTGTCAAATCCCAAAGCAGCGTTCAAGACTATTTTATTTTTGGCGGTACCCATTAATGTAGGCAACCATCTAGATTCTCGAGAATCCATTAATAAAAATATAACATCATGCTGATCAAATAAGGTTTCCAATTCCTGGAAATTCTGGTGGGTGTTTGATGTAGCTGGATGTCCAATCATGGGCACTTCTAAATTTACTCCCCGGGAGTTAACATCAGGGAATATTTCTTGTAAGGCTTTTGCAGCACATTGGGCTTTTAATTCTCCCTGTCGATCATCACTAAAACAATCGGAAAATTTATACAACGGTTGTCGTACTGGATTCGAGTACGAAACCCGTCCATTATCGAGAAATGTAATATCTCTTACACCCCAGCCTAGTAAAGCCCGTGAAACATAACTACCTAGTGTACCTGCACCAAGTAATAACACGCGTTGTTGTTTGATTATATCAAGATTAATATCAGGGGCAATTCTCCATTTCATCAATTTTAAATTTAGGTCAACTGCTTGGGTGGCCAATTGATGTGGGTCAATCAACGAGCCCAAATCTGCCAATTTCGGACTCAATTTACCCTGGCTATTTCTCTCCCAACCTGTCGTTGCTGGATTTTCTCGATTGAAGGAATTTAGTTTCAATTTCAATTGGTAACTATCGGTTTTGCGATAAATTAACAAATCAATAGTTTCAAATCCAAGATATGCAAGAGAGTATAGGTAATTTTTAATCAAAATGGAAGGCGACTTATCTTCAGACAAACATGTATCAACGTAGATGAATTTACCTGATTTACTATCATCAAGTTGGAACTTGTCCCGAATGATCTCATCTTCAATCACTTGAACAAATGGAGATACTTCTTCAATATCCTTTTTACCATACACTAATAAATCCTCTTCCCCACATTCAATTACACTCCAATTGCTTTGTAATATAGGAATTGCCATCCAGTAGAAAAACTTATACTTCTTCAAATCTGAATAACTAAACATATAGAATTCGTTCAATTTGGATAGGTCTCCATTAACTATCGACTTGTGGATGCTGGCACCCCAAGATTGGAGCAATGCCTGTTTATCCCGAGTTTTAAATTCTTCAAACGTATTAACATTAATGATCCAACCATGATTTAAAACATTATTCTTATCGGACTCTAAATCTGTATCAAAACTTGAATAGTCCAAGTTAATTGTTGGGAACTTACTATGTTTAGTTAGCTTATCTGGGTTTGTAGAAAACCCCGTAATCGATTGGATCTCTTGATCTAATTTGAATTGGTCCAATTTCAATTGTGACAACTTGGAAAAGAAGGAAGACTCAACATATGTCTGGAATGGGGTGTACTTAAGTTTAGTATCTGTAGAATTCATTTCTAGTGTATCAGATTACTAACTGTATTGAGATAATTCTGATTAGATTTGTTACGCATTCTCAGACGTCATAGGAAAGAACAAATTAAATGAAACAGTTCAACTGAGTTTACATGAGATTCTGCTTAGTAAATGTATATTAACAAGAGAGTTTAACATGATATATATATATATATATATATATCATCTTTATACATTTCATATAAAATATAATTGATTTAATTTTATCTCTCATACTAACTTATTTCATATCACTACCTTATTTGAGTGAATGTATATCAACAACAGGGAGTTCAACTTTACAGGAGATTTCAGTAAATGTATATATTAGTAGAATACAAACTGAAAAAAACAAAACTACTTAAATATATACTATTTTCTGTAACCAATTACCTAAACTGTAATTAGCTCAACGCCAATAGTCATTGGCAATATGTGGTAACTTTATAGATAGTCCCCTAAGGAGTTAGATCTGTTTCAGACCACATTCAAGTTTGTTCTAATTATTGTGTTATAATACTTGGGGTAAATCTAAGCATCACCCATTGGATGATCTTCAATGGTCATACCATCTATTTCATCTAACAATTCATCAAGAGCGATTTCCGGAGCTTCTTCATCATCATCGTCTTCTGCCTCCGTATGATTATTTACTGGATTTTCACCCGCTTTATAAAGATTAATAGTTTGTCTCAATTCCTCATCTTCTTCTAATTGTTGTAAGAAAATTTCGTAATCTCTTTCGGCACGTTCTTGTTCTTGTCTGGCTTGTCTTGAATCATCATTGGCGACAATATCGTTATGTTCCTTCGCCATTCTCTTCAATTTCCATTTTCTATTCTTCGATTTCTTGGATTTACGGGCATAATGTTTCTTGACAATAACCACTTCAGGGGCGTTAGTTTGGTCAATAGTGTCCCAGAGTTCGGAATTGAAATTGGTATTGACCAAATAGTAACCCAAACACGAATCACCCGGGTGTAAAATCCCACCCAAATGGGTTCTAATGTAGAAAGATTTATCGTTATGGCCCATATCGGAGGCACGACACACTTCAATGTCGGCTAAAACGTGTTTTCCTCTAACATCACCAGTAGGCTCTACATCGAGCACAATAAATTCTATAAGTTGCGTAGCATCAAGCAAAGAAGGGAATGGTTGTCTCCAGTACATGGATGCAGTCAAATCAGCCATTTTCAAAGTATTAGGATCAATAAATTGTAAAGAATTGGAAACTTTCGAACAAAGGACAATTCTAGAAATCGACCCTAAAGAATTTGCCAATTTCTTTGGCAAAATGACCAAATCGTCTCTACAAATAGGGGCAATCTCCACTGAGAAAGTATACTTATAAGAAGAATTACCCGACTGGGTATCAGTCGACACCAATTCTTCCGATTTCTTATTCTTTAATGGAACAACAGCAGATAAGAAATCCAACATTTTCACGGCATGCCCCTTATGATTATAAAAGAAATCGAGACCATCTTTAGATTCTTGAATCGAGATCGTATCGACATGAGCATTATGACGTAAGATCAATTGTTCTAAATATAAGAAAGTTCTTTTATGGGCCACTTTCTGCCTTATTTGCACCGTAGCTTTCCAAGTGTTAGTAGTGTATGATTTAGCACAATCAGGACATTGCATGGCAACAACGACATATTCAACTTCAAAAGTTTGTTGTACAATGGTGTTAGCCATGGCTTCACCTTGTACTGTTAATTTAACTCTAATTCTTCTAGAATGGGGTTCTGTCCAAATGAAAGAAGCATCAACCAATCTTATCTTATTTAACCCCTTTAATTTTCTTAAACAAAGAGCTAATAATTCTCTAGATTCTAGGTCAGCTCTAATCCATTGTTGAGGAGGTTGTAAGAACCTTTCACAGTTTCTACAGAAAGAAACATTAGCTTCTCTGGGGATACCTTCTGTGATATCAACTGTTAATTTAATACAATCGTAACACATGACTAAACCTTGAGACCCATCCATGGGAACCCCACAGTTGCAACATAATACTGTAGCAACACCACCTTCCACAGAATGGTTGTGTTGTAATTGTGTATAATCTGACATTGATTAGAATAGTGTTATATATATATTGCTTATTAAACCTCATCTGACTAATTTGAAAACTTATGTGATGAGATGTTTGTTCCTGTATAAATCAATCATGTGATTTAACACCATGTGATTGATTTTTAAAATGTTCACGACAGAGTTTGAAAGCGACTTTAACCACACACACACACTCAAGGTAAATAGACAAAAGCATGCCAGGTAAAAAACGATCTGCTGCTACAGTTAAATTTGAAGAGGATGAAGATGATGATGTTCCTTTAAATAAGAAAGTTAAATTGGAAGATAAAGTACAGGAATTGGAGAAACTGAATGAGAAAAAGGATGATAAAGATATAGTTGAAGTGGTTGATGATAATAGTAAAAAGGAAGAGGTAGAAGTAAAAGAGGAAGATGTTAAAGATGAAGAAGAGGAAGAAGATGACGATGATGATGAGGCAGGCGAGGAACGTAAAAGAACAACTATTTTTAATTTCGATGGGGAATCATATACTTTTAAAGAAAGACCTTCTGTTATAGAGGAAAAAGAACAGAAAATAGAATTTAGAGTGGTTAATAATGATGATTCAAGGGAAAATTTAATTGTCCTTACGGGGTTAAAAAATATCTTTCAAAAGCAATTGCCGAAAATGCCAAGAGAATATATTTCTAGATTGGTTTATGATAGATCTCACCTTTCTATGGCTGTAGTTAGGAAACCACTTACAGTGGTTGGTGGGATCACCTACCGTCCGTTTAATAATCGTGAATTTGCCGAAATTGTCTTTTGTGCTATTTCTTCTACTGAACAAGTTAGAGGGTATGGTGCTCATTTAATGAATCATTTAAAAGATTATGTACGTGCTACATCCCCTATAAAGTATTTTCTCACCTATGCAGATAATTATGCCATTGGGTATTTCAAGAAACAAGGTTTCACCAAGGAGATCACTCTAGATAAGTCGGTATGGATGGGGTATATTAAAGATTATGAGGGTGGTACCCTAATGCAGTGTGAAATGTTGCCAAATGTTCTAAGGTACCTTGATTCTTCAAAGATTTTACTACTCCAGCGTGCTGCAATAGAAAAAAAGATTAGACAACGGTCGAAATCTAATGTGGTCCGAGCAGGGTTGCAGATTTTCAAGACACAAAAGAATGCGAGCTTGTCGCCTGCAGATATACCAGGACTTTTAGAGGCAGGGTGGAGTGAAGAAATGGATAAATTGGCGCAAAAACCTAAACGAGGTCCCCATTACAATTTCATGGTTACTCTATTCTCAGAACTAACCAACCATCCTTCTGCTTGGCCGTTTGCCGTACCGGTGAACAAAGAAGAAGTACCTGATTATTATGAAGTGATTAAAGAACCCATGGATCTCTCAACCATGGAATCGAAACTTGAAAATGATAAGTACGAGTCGTTTGATCAGTTTTTATATGATACTAAATTGATTTTTAAGAACTGTCGAAGTTATAATAGTGAGACGACAACGTATTATAAGAATGCTAATAAGTTGGAGAAGTTTTTGACTAATAAGATTAAGGAGGCTCCGGAGTATGCCCATCATGTGGAATAGAAAAAAAGGAATGAAATTGGTGGATAAAAAGATAGATAGATTTCCACTTTTATTTCTCTGTATAGTATTATAATAAAGGATTTTGGTAGATGTTTAAAACCACATTTTGAAAGTTGTAAAAGTCCCAACAAAAGGTCGTGTCGGTGTGCACTTTTGGTGGATTATCAAGATCTATAGAACTAACTAGTGTAGATAATATATAAATATAGATACAATGGCTGCTAAGGTATATTCAAGTGCTACATCAGAACAAGTTGCTTCCAGTTTAGGGAAATATCTTTTGACCCAACAAAACCAGGCGCTTTCGACCAATTCTACTTTTAAAGTAGCAGTTTCGGGTGGTTCTTTAGGGAAAGCTTTGAAAAGAGCATTAATTGATAATGAATCGATTAAAAACCAAGTACAATGGGATAAATGGGAGATTTACTTCAGTGATGAAAGATTGGTTCCATTAGACCATGCAGATTCGAATTATGGGTTATTCAATCAAAATGTTTTACAACATTTATCAGTAAAACCTAAGGTTTATACCATTGATGAAACTAAATTAACTGGAAAGGATGGTCAAGTCGAAGGTAGTGATTCTGCTAAAGATGTAGAAATTGCTGAAGATTATGCTAAATATTTACCTAAAGATTTGAAAATCGATACTATCTTATTAGGATGTGGTCCAGATGGTCACACATGTTCGTTATTCCCTGGTCATGAACTTTTACAGGAAAACACTAAAACAATTGCTTACATTAACGATTCTCCAAAACCACCTCCAAGAAGAATCACCTTTACCTTCCCAGTATTGAAAGCTGCCACTGCAGTAGCTTTTGTAGCTGAAGGTGCAGACAAAGCTCCTGTTTTCAAACAAATCTTCAATGATCCTACCTCTAGATTACCTTCTCAATTAGTCAATGAAATTGATTCTGGTACTGAAGTTTCTTGGTTTGTCAATGAAAACACCTTAACTGGTGTTGATGTGATTGCTTCAAAATATTAGAGTATATAGAGTATTTACTTGTTTATAAAGAAGTATTTTAATACATTTTATCAATTTCTGTGTTTTCCATTTCTACTGTGGCATTGTCTCATAGTGAGAAAAATAGATGTAAGTTTGTTAGCATAGATAACAAACAATTGAAGATTTTTAGATATGGGTATGTAAACAGGATTACTAATGTTGATATAAGGAGTACTAACTATCCAAGGTGTAGGTGTTGCATTATGGCTTTGTCCACGTCCAAATACACAATTGTATGATAAATTGACAACGTTGGCGAGTTCCATCAGCACGTTATTTCCGGGCCAACCGCCAAAGATTGAACCCCACATTACAATCACCACGAACATCGTGTTGGATTTACAGGATAATGCCAAAACACGCGACGATGTCGATAGGATCTTGTCAAGTTGTGTAGCTGCTTTGAATTCATTACCAAAAAATCATGCCAATTTAGTTACTCTAGGCAAAGTTGATTCTCAACGGAAATACTTCAAGAAACTATACTTCCAAGTAAGACGAGATCCCAATTTGATCTCGTTTGCTCAGATTATACGTGAATTGTTTGTGATCTTGCCCTATGAAATCGAATTGGAAAATAAAAAAGTTAATCCCCATTTATATGAAAAGAAATCGAAATCCAAGAAACTACAGGAAATACCAACCAAACCATTGGAAACAGGTCCTATACGACGTAGAGCTACCGATGAAGCGGCTGAATGGTCAATCTCTGATTACGACCCCCATTTATCTTTAGTATATTCTGACTTGTACCCTATAGATAATGCTCTCTGGAGAACAATCAAGACCAGAATCCAGGACTATTTGAATATTGAAAATTGCGATGATCCCGACTTGATTGATAATGGTTTGAATTGGGATGGCGGGATATTGAAGTTGGTCTTATGTGAGGGGGAAGTTGGGGACTGGATTACGTTGGGAAGCGTCGAAATTCATTGAGAGTGAGTGATCACGAAGTGATCGAGAAATACTCACAGTACTCGCTAGAGCGCCTACTAAGTGATTGCGAAGGGAGTACTCATGAAGCGGGTTGTCACGGAGTGATTGAAGTGCTCGCGAAGTGCGCCAGAGTACGTAGTCATTGACCGTGAAGGAAGTATTAATCAAGAACTCACAAAGTACTCACAAACAGAGTCATGTCCACTTATTATTTACTCACTTGGCTATATCTGTTAATTTATATGATATTATTCAGTGGACATTTATTTAATTTGTTTAATTCTAATTACTATATTAATATTGTTTTAAAGACATAACATGTAGCGCATACTGTGTCACACATGAACTGAAATATTATCCCAATCAAATGTCTTTAATTCTTACTTTCGTATGGTCAACTACTTTTCCTTTTCTATATTGCAGCTCAATACTTATCAACAAAAACCCACCTTAAACACCCTAAACGAATTGATGTTTTTTTTTTTTAATTAAAAGAGCTAAGGGTATTACGTTCATTATTAATGGTCAATTGATTGTTAATTGAGTTGTTTATCTTCTTATTTGGTGTAATTTTAGTATCTTTGGTTATACTTAGAAACACGTGATCTCGCCTCCAGATTAATGAAGTCAATTTGGTTACCATTAGCATAGGTAAACTCCAATGACAAACCCATTCAGTGGATTACTCAATCGATTACGGGGTGGATCAGATCAACGGTATATACCGGTGGATGACCTACCTACTCAAATGCCTGGAGGATTCCCTACAGATGAGCCAGAGAATATTCCAAGAGAAACGAGCCAGTCTCCCGTGGTAACAGCTGCTGCACGGTTGGTGCAAACAGTGATTATTAAACCGTTTGCGTTTGTTTTGATGGTGGTTTTTCGTATCTTATTGACAATTGGTCAGACTATCTTTTATAAACATGTTGACAATGATAAAATATTGCAACCAATAGATAAAGTAGGCCGGTTTGTTCGTGATTTAGAAGATAATGTTTCAGCTCAGCAATTGGCTAATAACGGATTACCTCCCTTTTTCCAAGGGAGTTACACCCAAGCCTTATACATGGCAACCCATCGCGCTAAATTCCTATTTGTTTATTTAACAAATAGTAATAATGAATATGATCAGGATATTTTTCAAAATATTATTATAAATCCCGACTTTTTGGATATTTTCAATAATAATCCCAATAATATCGTCATATGGGGTGGTGACCTCACAAATCCTGAAAGTTACCAATTAGCTAATAGTTTGAATGTGACTAAATTCCCCTTTTTAGGGTTGTTATGTTTGACTACCAACACAACAATGACCCCCGAAGGACCCATTAAATCGAGTCCCAAAATTTCCCTAATTTCAAAAGTACAAGGAAATATCCACACGACACCTAATGCCCTAATTCAATCGAAATTCAAAAATAAGATTGCTCGCTACGAGCCAGATTTAGCTGTGATACGTAATGACTTGCGCGATAAGTTCATGTCCCAAGTGCTCAACAAACAACAGGAAATGAATTACCAGAATTCCCTACGCAAAGATCAATTGAAGAAGCAGGCAAAAGTTTATGAACGAGATTATAAACAGTTTTTGATTTATAAACTGCAAGTTTTCAAACAGTTCCCTCAAGATAATTCTACAGACTGTGCTAAAATAGCCATAAAACTAGCTGATGGCTCTAGAAGTACGTTTTACTTCCCAGCAGACAATCGTATTGAAGATATTTTCATCTATGTTGAATTGATCAACCGTAAACTTTTTGATAATGATAATGTAATGTCTACATTAACTGAATCTGAATTTGACGCCAGATTTGCCTCGTTTCAACCCAAGTTCACCTTTGAATTAAAGTCACCATTACCCCCAAGAATTAATTTGCAAGATATGCAAAAGATGAGAATTAGGGATTTGCCCAGTATATATCCGAACGGAGTATTGATTGTGGAAGAGAATTAGTACACACTAAGTGAATTAGCATAAAGTACGTTCGCGCAGGTCGTATGAATTGTTATCTACATTGAGAATGCGGGCGGAATCATCTATTCTAATTGTCGAGGCTTAACCAGTTACGAAGTTTCACTGAGAGTATTAAACGTATCAAGTATGATCCCACCTGGCTGACTTTATCTGGTCTTCTATTTCTCATTGTATGTTGATGAATTGATGTTTCAGCATTTAGGTACATAATTGACTAAATAGAGTTGGAATATGGGCTATTAAACCATTTCCATAGACAGTTGGATACTGATATGAGAAAAGATGGAGATATTCGAGATTACAATAGCGACCTCCATTTATTTACAAGTTGAACAATATTAAATATATATTCTACTATACAAAGTGTAAGTGAAGATACCGCGTAGCGGTATCCCCCACCCACCCACCCTGGGATCTTATTTACTCACTCTATTCTTCTTCTTCTTTTCCTTCTTTTTCAATCCGACAAATCCTGATTTAATCACATTAATATAATTCCCCCAGAATTGCGCCAAGTTTTCCACCTCTACTACCGTGCTCAACTTGAGTTTATCCGATTTATCTCCCTTCGTTTTCCCATTCATTGAGAGTCTCAATAATATAGGATACTTTTGTGAATTATTCGCTGGAAGCGAATAGTCCATGACATTGGTTGACAAATCACTGGTTTCACCTCCATCGATATCTACACTTGTCAATCTTTTCTGAGTCAAGTATACCGAGGATTTTCCCCCGTTGCTGCTGAGCACCTTGTCCACTGTATCTAAGAACTCCTGGTTACTCAATCTTCCCATAGTTAAACTGTACTGA
>JAXQKE010000266.1:0-12992 GCA_037042355.1 Candida sp. Y128-05E | reverse complement strand
ATGACATATTTTGTCTCCTTTTACGACGCACTCTAGGAAAATTAATTTTTGCTAATTTAATAACTGATAAGGAAACCATTTGGATAGAAATATTTGAAACATTGTTCTAGGTATCTCTAGAGACTCTACCAGTGCTCACTTTTGCTACTACTTTGTTATAAATTTGCTAACTCACTTGAATCAGGAATTTTGCTGCTATTGATAGAAATCAAAACAAACAATTTACCTTATCAGAGATAAGGAATTGCTAAAATCTGAATTTTTGATCTAAGTTTTTTTTTTTTTATTATGGCTGACCATTTGACTGGTAGGTTAACTACGTTGGCGTTTTCAATATTAATATGTTTGTTTTCAGGTACAGTTTACCTTTATGGTATATACTCACCCCAATTGATGAGCAAAGTGGGGCTCTCCGCTAGTGATTCTGCGACAATCTCCTTTTCTTCTACTATAGGTACGTCTATTGGTGGTCTTCCAGCTGGATTCTTTATTGACCATTTTGGTCCCCAGCTTGCTATTGCTTTAGCTAGTACTCTAGTGTTTTTGGGTTATTTTGCTATTTATCAGATATATATACATCAGTATAAATCTGTTCTTCTTTTATCCATTGCCATGATGTTTGTCGGCACGGGATCAATCACCGCCTTCTATTCGACGTTGAAATCGGCCCAGATCAATTTCCCTAAGAATAGAGGTGCCGCTTCTACGGCCCCTGTCGGGGCCTATGGTATGTCGGCAACCATGTTTTCCATAATCACGGCTATTTGGTTTGCTAATAATACTGGAGGTTTGTTGGAATTTTTGGCATTCTCCTGTGGTTTGGTCATTTTATTCGGGTCCTTCTTCATCCATATTTATCTCGATCATGATGATCAAGATGAACAAAACGAACAGAATGACCAAGTGAAATTAAATAAAATAGATGACCCTGAGTCAGATACAACCCCCCTCATGTCCCGGTCACCTTCATTCATTGAACCTCATCCCCCTAAATTCAATCGGTCGAAATCGTTCTTTGGGTCATTTTCGTTTTGGTTGAAAAGAACCGAGAGTACTACCTCGTATCATGAATTGGAGTCGAGTATTCAAGAGTTAAGACTGGAGAGACATTTGGCTGTGGCAAATCCGTTTGATAAAGCCGTAGCTCCTCCACCACCACCACCTCCTCCGGCAAAATTAGATGTCTTGGACGTTATTAAGAAACGTTTGACTGATAAAGTGTACCTCACTCACTACTTGATTGTCTCTTTGACTTCAGGGATAGGCCAAATGTATATATACTCTATTGGGTATATGGTTGCGGCCCAATATAACTATACATTTATTGACAACCCAGATAAACAGTCTCGAGACCATATGATTGCCAAGGTCCAAGCTTTGCAAGTTGGAGTCATATCAATTGCTTCTTTCTCGGGCCGGGTCATTGGCGGTTTATCGTCAGATTTCATTGTCAAAAAATATAATTTACAACGTTCTTGGATTGTGCTCTCCACTTGTGTGGTATTATCTTTGGGACAATTGGTCAGTATGTTTAACGTTAACAATACTTTCGTAATGACGTTGGGGTCGGTTTTGGTGGGTGGAAGCTACGGGTTAATCTTTGGTACATATCCCGCGATTATTGCCGATAAATATGGTACAAGAACCTTTTCGACCACTTGGGGGTTGATTTGTACCGGTCCCATGTTTTCGTTATTGTTCTTAAACAAAATATTCGGACATATCTACGATGCAAATTCACAGGATGGGATTTGCTTGAAAGCGAATGGTTGTTATAAAGGCGTATTTGGATTGAGTTTTACTCTTTGTTACTTTGCTCTTATAGTTTTGGGAATACTCATGTGGTATGAAAGAAGGAGATGAATTAAAATATTGTTCGTTTTAACTATATACAATAAGAACAATCTGGGTATTTAAACAGGCTTTTGAACAGGTATATAAACAGGTATATAAAATCGTAATAACATTAATTTTTTCAAAGACATTATTCAACTGTATTCAAACTTTCTAAATCAATTTCTTCGACTAGATTTCTTTGGTATGATATTTTACCCAATAACGTATGGAAGTACCCGAAACTCAATTCGGCATCTTTGATAGTCTTTTCCAACTTTTCCTTCTCCATTGATCGTTTATCAATACTAGTTTGGAAATTATTCATCACTTGTCTAGATGGATAATTCAATACTTGACGGCATTCTTTTGATACCCTTGTTGCGTTGATATGGGCATAATCTAAATCAGCAACTTGTTTTTTCAACTTTCTGGCTTGCTTTCTAGGATATGCATTTGGAATATCACTTATTAAATAATATACAGTGAAACCACCAATGACCACCAATACTGGCGCTGCAACTTTTTTAAGCGTTGATGGGGAAATCATCTGCGAAGCAGAATATAATTTTTGAACAACAGCTCCTGTCGTAAGTACTTTCCCAGATAAGTACAATGTATGTAACGAGAACTGACTTGGAACACTTTCCTTTAATGTCATAGCTGAGCTAGATAAATTGGAAACGATTGTTGTAGGGTCATATTGGGCCATGTGTTCAGATGTACTTGTGACCAAGTCCTTGGGTAATCCCATCCACAATAAACATGATTCTATGGAAGGATCAAAGAAATCATAGAAATCGATAGAATCGTTTAGTTTCCGATTCATCAAGTCCCTCTTCCTGGTAAACATTAACTCGGAATTGAACTTTTTATCATTCAAAAATTCGTCACCTAAAGTATTTTGACCAAATTTAATCACTTCATCAACTTTTTCTGAGGTTAATATTTTCGCTTCATGTTCAGCATTGGCAACTGAATTTAAAATTATATTAATCATCACGGCTTGTGTTTCTTTAGCATATTCATAAAGATACAGCAATCCTGGGAATGGAACCACTTGTTTCTCACCCAATTTATTGACTTCGTACATTATATCGTTCCGGGTATTATCATACACATCAGAACAAACATTTTCGATCAAATTATTGATAGACTCACCAATCTTGGCACTTTTTGTTAATATTTCGTCGTATTTCGGGGTTACGTTGTTATGCAACTCTTTAATAGTATCCTCTTTCTCTTGAGCGTAGACTTTTTCATTTAATGTTGATAAAATTTCTAAATCTTGCAAGATGTTTAATAAATAATCCTTCGCAGGTAATAATTTTGAAATTGATCTCTTTTCCAAAATAAATTTCCTTAATGATGCTTCCAATAAATCAAAATCTGGATTCTGAAGATCATTATTTTTGTCATCTGGATCGTCATCGCCACCGTCACCGCCATCACCATCTAAGATATCGGTTGAGCTAACGAAATGCACAAACTCTTTGGCATTTTTATAAGTTTCAGGAGATAAGCTTTTGATTTGATCTAAAATACGATTTTTGCATTTTTCTTGGTCACGGATACTATCGAATTTATTCACGACAATAAAAACATATCTCTTTTCAGCAGCGGCAGCGGCAATAAACTCCTTGGCCGATAACGTGAAATGGTTTTCCGAACTAACAACAAATACCACCAAATCAATTTCCTCTTGCCTGGAAAAGACTTGCGTAGTTTGATAAGAGTCCATATTCAAACCAGGTGCGTCAATCAATTTTATATCTATTACCCCGTTATTCAACAAACTTTCATGGAATGAACGATGGTCCAATACATAAACCTTCAATAAGCTATATTTATCACATTCATAAACCAAATCTTCCAATTTTGTCAAGGGGTGAACTTCATAAGAAGATTCATCGCTCATATTATATTCCTGGCCAATAGAAACTGCATGTACTTCTTCAATCGAATGATTTTCACGAGAAGCATCTATAACTTCACAGAATACAGAAGTGCAGGGTTGTTGATCTTCGGGTAAAATTTTTCTTCTTAAAAGGGCATTACAGAAGGTTGACTTCCCCGAGTTTAAATCACCAGTCACAAATACTTTGGAAGACGTATCGTCAACACGGTCTTTCAAATTCATCAAGTATTTAACCTGTTGACGTAATTTCTTATCTAACAAGGTTGCAATTGATTTTTTATCCAAAGCCGAGGATAAATTTTCGTTATTGTGACCAGTTTTGATATGGATGTTCAAGATTTTAAACTCTGGTATTTTATCCTCTTCTTCATCTACCCCAATCTTTGCTTTATCTAACGATTTGACCAGCTGTTTATTTTTTAAAATCGCCAAATGGGCTCTTTTCGAATTCAAGACCGAATTTATTTCAGAATCTATGGGAAAAAAAATAGGTCTAGCTTTATTTTCCTGTTCTAGTTCATCCAATAATTCTATAGTTTGGTTGATGGATCTACCTAAAGCTATTCTATGTTCATTGTAATGTAATTGTTGCAATGAAGCGTTAGCCGTTCTTTGTTTTTTTAAAAAGCCTCTTGAACTACCTTCACCAACTTGTCCATCTACCAACGTAGTGGAATCATTACCAAAGGTACCTTCGTTGGGAATGTACATAACACTTGAAGGCAAACCATTATTTTGAGCGTCAACCAATGTCGCCTTCTCTTCGTCACTGTCCTCATTCAAATCCTTGTCCCGTTTTAAATGTACAAACTCGTTATAACTCATATTAGCTATTTAAGTTGTTACCATATATAGATCTAACCTCTTTATAAGGATGGCACTGATCATTTTTTGTGTATAGCAAAGATGTCACGTGAGTTTCTTTAAATATAAATATACCATTACTAAATGGGTTAAAAGGGGGTAACAAGGGATAAAAAACGATGAAATACTCTCCTAGAGTTCTATCACTTGCTTAGGCTAAATTTGACCCTTTTTAAAAAATCCTTTCACAATGTAAACATACACAAATCATCTGAATCTCGATTAAATTGGTGAATAAAGTCAAATATGATAGTAGGAGGTGTGTCATACGTTTAACTGCAAAGGACAGGAGCTTGGGTTGTAGTTGATTTTTCCATTCAGAGCTTCAAAAGAGCTTTAGTTTCAAATTTTGAATTATTTTACACTGTAAATAAATATCATGTTTTGTTATATGTATTATTTTCCCTAGGCCGATCTATTTACAATTATTATCAGTATTTAACTAACTAGTTAAAAATGAATGGAATAAAAACATGACATACCGCTGTGTAGTTGTTTGATATTTCTATTCTCGATCAATTTAAATCAATCGAGTTCGAAATTGTTTATAATTTTTCGATATATTTTGGAATTTTTACCCTACTTTCAATTTTTCTACAAAAAATATTAAAACAAATAATATAAGCTATAATATTACGCATTCCTATTTATAAAATATTCAAACATGGTTATACATTGTCTCCACCTTGCAATTGTCTTGTTTTATTGTGGTTGGTAATTATAATTTCCAAAAATATTATTTTCGGTATTTTCCAGTCGCACTGATAAGAGTATAAATTTAAATGGAAATATCGACATATAATAAAATGTTAATTATTTGTCACAGTTAAATATGGTATTAACGACTTTCGATGTATCAGGTTTCTCCAGTATTCCTGTTGTGCCTATTTCTCCGGCAAATTTTGCCATGTACGGTGAAGTTATGAGTGGAGATCATCAAATCATGCAAGACCATATCAGTGCCAATTACGGTACGGCAATCAAAATGTTGAATGTGACCACAGTGACGGATAATTATGAAAATTGCCCTAGTGGTCAAGAGGCAAAGCCAAATTGGAACATTTTCCGTTGTTCTGCTCCCAAACATTTAATTGAAAGTAATGGTCAAGATTCTACTTATTTAGCCAAAGTGTTGGAAAGACATCCCTTCACGACCCAAACATTCATTCCCATGGGTCAATTATCTTCAAAAGATTCATACATGGTGCTAGTTGCTGAAACAGATTCTGAAACCAACCAGAAATTACCCGATCCAAAATCTCTTAAAGCTTTCATAGTTAAGGGAAACCAGGCAGTTACTTATGGTGCAGGCACATGGCATGCACCAATGGTGGTTATCGACGATCAGGTTCCACATATTGACTTTGCCGTATTTCAACATGCAAATGGGGTGCCAGATGAAGATTGTGAAGAATGTTATTTTGAACCGGGGTATAAGATTAAGTATCCTCGATATATCGAGGCAAAACTATAACCACTCCCAAAGGAAGTGCTGGTAGCTTCCGAAGGATGTTCTGGTGTGGAGGCTGACGATATAATTGATATAATTGACAGTTTATGTCAATACTGTAATTCAACTAAAATCAATTATTTCTTTAATATGTTTGTAGTAAATACTAATTCAAATGAAATCAATAATCTCTTTAATCATTTTGGTCGCATATGTTTGTTTCTGTTGTTCGTTCATTCCTTCCATATCACTTTTGGCCAATTTCATTTTCTCGAATATTTCCGTGATGTCAAGATTAGCATTCTGTTTAGAAAATTCTTCAGATTCTTCTGCTTCATTATCATATTCATTTTCCAACAACCCTTCTGTCATTTCCGCTAATTTATCTACTTTATTTTGTTGATAATCGTCAGATTTCGATTTCGACTTCATATCCATGTTAGCCCATTTATGACTTTCAAAGACTTCTACTAACCGGTCTTTCCCAACCTTTTCCTTATACTGGTTTATCCCAGACTCGTTAAAGTTGACAAATTCCATGGCATGCAATATTACGGCGTCTTCCACATCTTCCAACTTCTCTTCATTCCCATTCTTCCCAACAACAACTGTAAACCCTTCCCAATCATCACCTAAAGTTTCCCTGATATCGTCTAATATTTCCAACACCCCTTCTACATACTCTAAACCATCTTCCACGTCAATGCAAAACACTATACCTTCCACCACATTTCTCAATTCTTCAAATTCTTCACTAGCAAATTCTTCAAACCATTTAGCAAACCCTTCTACCTTTTCTTGAACAGAACACACACTCTCCCTTCCATCTTCCGGAAACTCATCAATCAACAAGCTTAACTCCAGAGTGAAATATTTCGTATCAACTTTAGCTTTCATTATATACCCACTATGGGAGATATTTTCACCCACTAACTCGTCTACCTGGGAAATGTGCTTAGCAACTGTAAACTTACCACTCTTGGGAGCTCCCAACACCAATACATAGTTCGGGATCATTGTTTTCTCTTGTTGTTGCCTTTTTTGGTGGTAAACAGCCAAACTTTCCTAGTGCGATTTTACAACACATAGAATTATCACCACACAATCAGATAACTTGTTTATTAAGTATTAGTATGTCTCCTTCAGCTGCTGACGACAAGCCAGAGGAAGTGAAAGAAGTTGTAGGTTCAGTTGGAATTCAATTGGAGAACTTGCTATTACGTGAAGATGATATCTATCAGACTTCAATGAACTCGGAAGGGTACTTGGAGAGTTTGGCTCCTATTATCAAAGATTCTATTAAAGGGAATGCATTAAGTGACTTGATAGTTAAGTTGAATGAGATGGTCAAGAGTAAGGACGAGGAGTTGCATGAATTGTCTTTGAATTCTACTGATGAGATTAATACATGTATAGATACAATTGATGATATCCATGATGCGTCTGTAACCTTAGGGAAAGGGTTGAATGAGGTTAATAAAAGTTTGGGAACGTCAGTACAGGCGTTGGTGACTAAAAAGAGGAGTTTAATTAAAAGTAAACAAGTTACAACCAAGATTAATGAAACGTCTGTCGTGTTGGCATTATGTATACAAGTGTTGGAAATCACCAACAAGATTCACGAGTTGATCAAACAACATAAATATTTCTCGGCTTTGAAACTTATTGATGAGTTGACCAATATTCATTTACCCCAAGTGGAGAATTTCAGTTTTTCCTTGAAGATTTACGACTCGATTCCTCATTTGACTAAAATGATTAAAGATGAGTCGTTTGATAATATAGTTGATTGGCTTTCTTTGAATCTAGAGAGGAAACTCCCAGCCATTGGTGAATGTATTTATGCCAACTTGCAGAACTTACAAGCCAATTGGCATTCAATGAAACGGAAGAATAAAAGTTTTTCACCATACAAGTTGAATGCTCCAATCGAAATCTCCCTTCGTGATCCTACATTGAACTTTGATGCGTTCAAAGAACCTTCATTACAATTAGATTTAAATCCAGTCTATGATGGAGTTTTGGTTTACCAGACTTTATACGAACAAGAATTATTGAGTTCGTTATACCATAAAGAATGGATGAAGAAGTATAATAAAATTATCTACCCAATCACTTCAGCTACTGCTGAAAGAATCGCACAGTTCTCCAACTTGCACTCTTTACAAGACTACTTGGCAAAAATTAGTGCCTTTTTCATTATGGACAAACAAATCAATTTAGCCACCAAATTTCAATTACGCTCAAATTCAAATTCAAACGATTTATGGAACGGGTATGTTACAAAATTGAAACCGGTGCTACTCAACTACTTAAATAGTCATTCAACTGATTTGGAAGAGTTGACCGCTTTCAAAGATTTGATTGGTGATTTCTTACAAGTGATGGAAATGAGTAAATATCGAGTGTTGGAATTATATGAAATTTTGATGATTATCCTAAAAGACCATTTTGCTCCTCAAATAATCCAGAACTTCCGTTTGGAATTCTTGGAATCGATCCATACCGACCATTACATGCCATTGGTTGTTGATGTGAAAGGAGATTATGATAATATTATGCAAATTTGTTGGTATCAAGCCGACGCCGCGTTTGCGCCAGCAAATATCAGGCAGATGCCCGTCACATTCCCCTTTAGTGAAGACTATGTTCATTTCTGTCTAGGTATACGATCCTTAATTGAAGATGTGTTACAATTTATTGACCAACATTATAGTTATGAATTAAATGAAATTAAGAATATTTTGGTCAATGAAATAGTGGAGAAGGTATTGGGCGACCAGCCTGGTGTTGGTATAAGTCTTGATATACGAGAATTCATATCCAATAATCCTACCAAAGAAGTGGTGACGCAAAGTTATACCAATCTTGAATATTATTTGTATAGTGTTTATGAGATTGGGAAATTGATCAACCGGAAATTGCGGGATCACACTGGGATTGGTATTAATAATATCGATGCTAATGATGTTTATGCTTTGAAAGCAGTAAGGCATTTCAGTGAATTGAGAAAATTCTCCGAAGAAGAAATCTTCAACATGGTGGATTTAAAGATTACCGAGTTGATGGATCTCGTTGATTATGAAGAGTCATGGTTGACCACAGATAAGCATGATGAAGCCGATTACAACATTAAAGATTTTGCCTTATATCTAGATAACTTATTCACCAAGATTTTCTCAAACCTTCCATTGGCCATAAAAACCTTGGGGTTGTTCAGAACATTTGATCGGGTATCGGAAAATTTCCTTGACATGTTGAAAGAGGCTGAAAGATATAATCGAACTGGGATTGAGAATTTCGATTTGGATGTTCAGTATATTGAAGAATCAATGAAAGCATTATATTTGACGAATCAAAATCCCGGGGAAACGAGTACGAACGCGTTGGAATCTACATTCACTGAATTAAGACAATGTATCAATTTATTATTATCTGAAAATTATCTGGAGTTCACCAATAATAGTGGCTATAGAATGAGGTATTTCGATAGTGTGAAATATGAAGATGGTATGAAACTTATATCTAAAATGACAACTGGGGATGAAGACGATTCTTTTCTTGAAGATTTGAACACCTCCACTGCAAGTATAGATCTGCCATCTACCAATAGCACTGCTGCAAGATTTGCTAAATTCAGTAGCAGATTCACCAAGAAGAATAATTCCTTTGACTCACCTAATTAATAACTATATACAAATGGAGTCGAGCATTTACCTACCTGTAGCGAATTGTACCTTCTGTAATCTCTACCAAACCTTCCACCAAGATTTCTTTTCTTGTTGAACAATTTCTTGAAACTCGACTTTTTTGGAGTCTACCAACTGTTGAATCTCATCTTCTATCTGTTTTGACTTGATAGTCAACTCTTTCTCTCTTTCATCGTGTTCTAATTTGTACCATATAGTGTTTAAGAAGATATAAGCTGATGAAGCAATAAGAAAAGTATTATAGAATGGAAATTTAAATTGATTTAACTGAGGTTTCTGTTGTTGCATTGCCTGTTCAGGAAACTTGGTAGAGAGTCTTCTAAGTCCTCCAACTCTTGAAATCATTTTTATCATTCTTTTCAAACCCCTGGTGAAGAATTGAAGATTTCCCTCGCAGTGAAAATTCAAATAGGAAATCTTCAATTTTCAATTCTTTAACAAAAAAAGGAGAATATGTTGGGTATAGTAAGGATAAGGACGATGTTACAACCGTCATTGAATATTTTCAAACAGAGTTTCAAACAGCTTCATTTGAGTAAAAATTTAAAACAAAAAATTCCTACAAGAGCCAATTCTCCATTAAATCAGGATAGAGCCAAGTTGGATTTATTGAATTTACAGATAGCAAGAAACCAAAAACATAAGAATAAAACTGCTACGTACTATGCATCTGCATTTGCTATTACTTTCCTTGCATTAAGTTTTGCTGCAGTTCCTATTTATAGAGCTGTCTGTAAAAGAACCGGTTGGGGTGGTATCCCTATCACAGACTCTCGTATGTTTACTCCAGATAAGTTGATTCCAGTAGATACAAATAAGAGAATTAGAATCCAGTTCACCTGTCAATCTTCAGGGGTGTTACCTTGGAAATTTACTCCATTACAAAGAGAAGTTTATGTAGTGCCCGGAGAGACAGCTTTGGCTTTTTATAAAGCTAAAAATATGGGTAAGGAAGATATCATTGGTATGGCTACTTATTCAGTCTCTCCAGATAATGTTGCACCATACTTTAATAAAATCCAATGTTTCTGCTTTGAGGAACAAAGATTGGCTGCAGGTGAAGAAGTTGAAATGCCGGTGTTTTTCTTTATCGATCCAGAATTCGCTAAAGATCCGCAAATGAGACATATCGATGATGTCGTGTTGCATTATTCGTTCTTTAGAGCAAGTTATACCGATGGGGAGTTGGCAGCGGTGCCAGCGGCTGTGGAATTGAAAGCGTCAATGGCTTGAATGGACTAAAATCAAACAAAAATGAAATCTTGTACATAAACATCATAAATAACCTCTAGATAAATTTTCAGTTTAGGCAAATATATATATACATCCTATAAAATTTAATTTAAAATTAGACTTAGCTAAGCGAAAATGTGGTAAACTTTCCCCAAGAAGGTTTCTAAAGCAAGATTATTTTGAAGGCTTCAGATTTCTTAGAATATGCTTTTAAATCAAGACGCTCACCTG
Source organism: Candida sp. Y128-05E (assembly GCA_037042355.1). Classification (NCBI taxonomy): domain Eukaryota; kingdom Fungi; phylum Ascomycota; class Pichiomycetes; order Serinales; family Debaryomycetaceae; genus Candida; species Candida sp. Y128-05E. The sequence goes on along the minus strand of JAXQKE010000266.1, from coordinate 1,753 downwards.
GAGTACCATAACCTCTCTTTTTTTAATTTTGCACTTTATATTTCAAAACTTTGGGACAACAGACATTACATGATTTCTAATTTTAACATACTTGTTGTAAATAAGCTTTAGTTGAATACCGAAATAATGATAATTCAGGGTGTAGCTGCTTCCAGTCTGGTTTATTCCAGTCTGGCTTGTTCTTTTAGGGGTAAGTTTCCAAATCTTAACACCATGAGATTTGACACTAGCTTTAAATGACTTTGAAACAGTGGCAGTTTCATTTGTCCATAATTCACGAGAATAATATGTAAGTGCAGCGAGTTCTTTATCATCATACCAAATATCATCAAATGTAAGTTTCCAATTAATATCTTTCTTACCAGCATTGTAGAGAGTAACGATTTGCGAACCATCTGAAACAGACTGAGTGAATAATGAAACTCCATCAATTTTCCAGACTCTATCAGCGGGGGAGATATTTTTATCTTGGTTAATAGCAATAATATCTCTATTTGTAACAATTGCAAAATCTTCATCGCTCATATTTGCAACATCATTTCCTAAAACCAACGGACTTTTCAAGATCGCCCAAATAGTAAAATGAGAAACATATTCATCATAAGTCATTCCTCCATTACCAACTTCTAAACTATCCATATCATTCCAGCCACTAATTTTATTGGCTTTTTGACCCAAGGGAACAGTTTTCTCGATAATGTTATTCATAGAACAGTGATTACCTTGTAAACCTTCACAATAGAAACTTTCGCAAGGGCACCTATCATCATAACGATCAAAATTATCGTAAATGTCCCCAGTAGTTCTCCAAGAATTAGCAACTTGACCTCCCCAATTCCAAACTTGATCTTCACCCCATTGACAAAGAGAATAAAATATGGGTCTACCGGTTTTATTTAAAGCATCACCCATAGCTTTGTATCTAAGATAACTGATTTGAGGGGTTCCGCTTCTACCTTCATTATGACAATTATCGTATTTCAAGTAATCAATACCAAAATCGTTGGCAAATGTATCTGCATCAATTTCTTCGTGATCCAACGAGCCTGGGTAACCAGCACAAGTGTATCTACCAGCACTCGAATACATTCCAAACTTGAATCCCATATCATGGATCCTATCACTTAAATGTTTGATACCATTAGGGAATTTTGCTGGGTCGGCGGTGATTTTCCCATCTTCTCCTCTTTCTTTCAAAGCATAGCAATCATCCATGACGATGTAATTATATCCATAGTCCAATAATCCTAAATCTTTCATTTTTTCAGCAGTTTCAAGAATAATGGTTTCGTTAATATTGCAATCAAACTTATTCCAAGAGTTCCATCCCATTTGTGGAACATCATTTAACCCATTTTCTAAAGCATTAACAGCAGCAACTAAAGAAACAATTGCCGATTTAAACAACATGTTTGATTTAATTAAGAATGTATTTATTTTTTATCTATCATGCGTATATCAAGAAAAACTTATAGACTTCTAAAATTGTAGTTTAAACTAACCGTTATAGCAATTGGGGGCACCGTCTTAGCCACCCATGGTCTCTTCTCTCATGGAGAGTGTATTTAGTGGAATCTGTAGTAAAAACCCTTAGGATTTAATGATTTTCTGAAATGCGGGGGTTTTTGTGTAATTTACCTCCCCTTTGGCCGGACCATGGCCATCTTTTCTCATTTCAAGAAAAAGCCTGCGTAGCGTAATGGTTAACGCGTTTGACTTCTAATCAAAAGATTCTGGGTTCGACTCCCGGCGT
>JAXQKE010000265.1:0-28986 GCA_037042355.1 Candida sp. Y128-05E | reverse complement strand
TGAGACTTGAAAGATTGAGGTTTAGCCTTACCAACATATCCTTGAATGGTATTAATAAGATCTTGTCTAGAACCTTCGATATTTTGACCTTGTTCTGATAACCAACTCTTGAAATAGTCAGTTGATAATCCACCTACTAACCAATTGAAAGAAGAATTTTCAACAACAGGGGTATTCTTATGTTTTTGGACTAAATCAACTAAAAGTTTCTTGGTGCTGAATTTAGAAAATCTAACATTTCTAGCTTTCAAGTAGTCTTGTAATCTTTCCTTAGACCATTTCTTAACACCAACTAAGAAGGTTTCACTGGAGAGCCAATCATTACCAGTTCCCTTACCAATATATGGACTGGCAGTTTTTTTAGCACTTTCGTACCAGTGCTTGATGTCTGAAGATAAATAATCATCATAAGTACGGGCAATCTGCTTAACTTTAGCTGGAGTCAAATCTTCTTGATAAACATCAGGCTTGGTGTCAATAATACCATTGTAGTATAACCACTCTCTCAATTGGGAATATGACCAAGTATCAAATACTTCGGCTTTGATTTTACCTGCGGAATCGAAAATGTCCTTTTCGAGTAAATTCAAAGAATCCAAGAGATCTTGCTTCGAGTCCTTTTGCGAAGTTGAAGCGAAATAGTTATGTTGTTTAACCAAATCAATCAAATTATCCTTGGTTGCTTTAGGGTCAAATTCGATATCAAATGAGTTTAACCATTTTTTTAAATCGTCTACAGTCCAAGAAGAATATAACCAATCACCAGGGTATAAACCGGATGCATGGTTTGCTTCAGCAATTGTTTTGTAGCTTTTCTTAATAGCATCAATTAAATCTTGTTTAGTAGGAACTTTACCAACTTTGATTTTATTTTGTTTGGCGAATTTCTTTAATGAATCAACTGTCCAAGAGTCAAAAATCCATTCTTCGGTTGTGACACCATAACCATTATCAGTTTCAATGAACAAGTAGTCCCAATTATGGTATGGGAGTTGATCATTAAGATTGGCATTTGGATCAGTAGCTAACTGGATAATTTTTTGATTTGAATCATCATTGACATCAATAACAATTTTATTTTTATGTTTCAACCTGTCCAATTCGGAATTGGCCTTTGCAATCAATTCCGATTCATTTGTATGTTTGTCAAATTCTATCTTACGATCATGTAAGAATTGTTTTATATCGTTAGTAGTCCAACGATTTGCATCCAAATATTCGGCAGCAGCTGTAGCAGCCAAAACTGAGAATGCTAAAGTAGAAACTTTCATTTTGATTTCAATTGACTACGTTTAGTTGAAAAGTTATTACAAATTTCAACCTTTTCTTTTTATTACATCTTTGGTTCTTTATATATAAGTATATAGGGTAATTTTAGCAATCATAATTTAGGGGGAGAACTTCACGTGAATGCAACATTAATCGTCATAATGAATCGACAGCAACTTTAAAAGCAAGCAAGGATCCTCAGTTCCAATTGTCTCGGAAGCAAAAAAAATAACAATTAGGTATTATGCCGACACTTGCTTTAACAACGTAATTAGACTTTTGGAACTTAATAGAACTTCCATATGAAACTTTAAACCCGCCACATTTGGTAGAGATTAAACGAAGGGGGTGGTGCTACCCTTCCACCAACACATTTAAATTCCGACAAATGTCAGTATAGTAATTTCTCTTCCAAGCATCAGCTCTTAAATGTGATTCTGTGCGTCTTCAAGTTCCATTGTCAGAAGACTTTGAAATTCTGGAATGAACAAGATTAAATGGAAGTAGTTATCAAAGACATATAACCTTACCCAACTGAATTAACTAACGAACGGAGTACACATATTTCTCTTCACCGCTAAAATTTCGGATCCAAACCTTTCAATCCAATATCTTTTTTTATTAGGTGTCTAGGCGTATTCTTTACATAATTATGCAAGTAAGTATAGAATTCTTTATGTTCGTGTTAATTTAACCCATACATTCTAGAGAAGGGAATTCAAACACCTCTCTTTTTGGTAGTGATGTAGTTTTGGTTAATCTTATATTTCAATATCGAATTAACTAATCTTTGGGGATCTGCAAGTTTCAAACTTTTTTGTTTTTGACTTTTAATTTACAATTTGGCTGGTAGCTAGTAACGAATATATATATGTAAATATACAGATAATAAATAATACTATATTAATATTTTACAATTTGTAGATTTTCTAAGGAAATTATTTTTTAACTTCATAACTTCTTCTAAATTTGTCATCGACATCAACCAAGTAGTAAGTACCAGATACCAAGTGATCAGTAGATCCGGTTGGTTTGAACGATTTTTGTAAATGGGCTTTTTCTCTTAATGCAATGGCTTCTAAGTAAGCTTCTGGAGTTTCGATTTTTCTACCTTCACCTAATTTATGGTCGAAATCAAGGTTCTTGGTGATTTTGGAAATATCGTCTTTAACAACAACCGATAATAATGAAGAAGCTAAACCGGAACCGTAAGAGAAAATACCAACTCTCTTGTCTTGTAATTTTTCAGCACCAACATAGTATAACAATGAAGCTAAAGATACCCAAGCGGAAGCAGTGTACATGTTACCAGTGTTAGTTGGAACTTGTAAAGCTGGTTGGACTCTAATCTTGGTTTGTTCTTTGGCCAAGGTAACAAATACTTTTTCGGCGGTTTTATCAGTTAATGATTGTTCATAAGTTAAAGATTGTAAATGTTTCTTTGATTCTTCATCGATATCAAAAGCTTCTGGATTTTTCAAGTAATCGTTATAAACCAATCTGGCGTATGATTTGGTAACCAATTTACAAGTAGGAACATGGAAAGCATTATAATCGAATTTTTCATAAACGGATTTGTTTTCAGTTTCTGGGTTTTTCTTGGAATAGTTTTTGTAACAGTGGTCAACGGCTTTAACATAACATGATAAAGAAAAGTGACCGTCAACAACAGGGTATTCACTGGTGAAATCTGGTTTATAGAAATCGTAAGCGTGTTCCATGAACGAACCTCTTTGACTGTCAAAGACAATTGGGGCATCTGGACCAATCAATAAGGCAATTGCACCGGCACCACCAGTTGGTCTGGCAGCACCTTTATCGTAAATGGCGATATCACCAGCAACAACAATGGAGTCTCTACCGTCCCATGACGAGGATTCTATCCAGTTAATGGCATTTATAACAGCAGAAGTACCACCGTAACAGGCATTGATGGTGTCGACACCTTCAATGTCGTTGTTACCTGGGAATAATTGCATCAATACCGACTTGACAGATTTCGATTTATCTAATAAAGTTTCAGTACCAACTTCCAATCTACCAATGTTGTTGGTGTCAACATTGTAGTTCTTGATTAATTTGGACAATACAGTCAAACTTAAAGAGTAAATGTCTTCTCTATCATTGACGAAAGCCATATTGGTTTGACCTAAACCAATAGTATATTTACCAGCTGGAATACCATCGAATTTTTCCAATTCTACTTGAGAAACAGCTTGAGAAGGAACGTATACTTCAATACCTTTAATACCAATGTTTTGTGGTCTAGTCATTATGTTATATCTATAAAAGTAAAATATAAAATAAGTGTTGGTTGTAACCGATTTAAACGCCAAATAAAATTTCACTACTTTTTAAACGATATGCAGGACGCGTTGGGAAGAACAAAATCATGCGGCTGGAACAAAAGACAAAGAGAGCTCGCCATGGAATTACCCAATCCGTCCAGATTAAACGAGACACTGGACTCCGAGAATAAACGACGAGGATTAATACAAGGTGTACCACGAGGAAAACAACACCTGGTGTAGATATCACCGAGGAATGATTTATGGATTACTATAAGAATTTACTACATTGGAAATTCTGGAAGAATTCAATTTCCCAATTGGATTGAAACCAACCATAATAGTTATTTTATTACTACAAATGGATATTTTTGATTTATAGTGGTATAATGGTTTCACAGTTCAAATGTGTTAATATGTTAATGGTATATATATTACTATGGTGAAATCTGAATCTAATCAGTTGGTTCAGTGTCTTTTGGCTCTCTTTGTTAAACTCTCTTTGTTAAACTCTCTTTGTTAAACTCTTTTATTGTTAAATTATGGCTCAACATGTGTTTCTCTTATAGGCTTGAAAAATGCGATTCAATTTGGGATGGATTGGTAATTAGCTAACATTACTAATGTCGATTCCAGAATCATTACAACTGTTTGTAACTAACAAGTTCATCCATAAAACATGGGCTGGTACTTTCTACTGTAAACCTCAAGCTATCTTTCAACCAACTTCCATTGAGGAAATCAAAGAATTGGTTAATCAAGCTAGAATCCATGGTAAAACTATCATGACTGTGGGTTCAGGTCACTCGCCCCTGGACTTAACCATGACTAAAGAATGGTTATGTAATTTGGACAAATTCAATAAAATCTTGAAAAAACAAGAATTTTATGGCCCAGTTGTTGATAATGAACTGGAACAAGAAGTGAAATTTGTCGATTTGACAGTAGAGGCTGGCTGTAGAGTCTACGAATTAAACGATTATGTTAAGCAACATAATTTGGCTGTACAAAACTTGGGCTCCATCTCTGACCAATCTATTGCCGGTTTGATTTCGACCGGAACCCATGGATCCACCCAGTACCACGGTCTCGTCAGTCAACAAGTAGTGGAGCTCAGTTTGATTAATTCTCAAGGGGAATTGATCACTTGTTCGTCTATTGATAAACCGGAAATCTTTAAAGCTGCTTTATTAAGTTTGGGTAAAATTGGTATTATTGTTCAAGTTGTATTAAGAACTTGTCCTTCCTATACTATAAAATCAAAACAGGAAATTATCACCTTTGATACCTTATTGAATAATTGGAATAATATCTGGTTGGATTCTGAGTTTATCAGAATCTGGTGGTTCCCTTATACCGATAAATGTGTGTTATGGAGGGCGTCTAAATCTGCTGATGAGTTATCCGATCCAAGACCTAGTTGGTATGGTACCAAGTTTGGGAGATTCTTCTACGAGTCGTTGTTGTGGGTCTCAGTGCATCTCTTGCCTTCAATCACTCCGTGGATTGAAAAATTTGTTTTCAATCAACAATATGGTAATGTTGAAACTTTAGGTGCCGGTGATATTGCCGTACAACATTCGGTAGACGGGTTAAATATGGATTGCTTATTCTCGCAATTCGTCAATGAATGGTCCGCTCCTTTGAATAAAGGTGAGGATGTGTTATTGAAATTGAAACAAGTTATTTTGGCGGCAGCAAACACCAAAAGCTTTTACGTACACGCTCCTATCGAAGTTAGATGCTCCAATGTTACTACTACTGATACTCCTTTCACTGACGATAATGGCGAACCTTCTGTCTATCCTCCTAATTCTTGGTTAGCCAAAAGAACTCAATATTCATCTGGCCCAATCCCTGGTAATAACTTTAGACCTTATCTTGATAACTCCCCTTTTATGGAATATTCTGAGAAGGTCACCAACGACCAGCTTACCCTTTTCATTAATGCAACCATGTACAGACCTTTTAGAACTAACGTTAAAACTCACCAATGGTTCCAAATCTTCGAAAACATCTTGACAGAAGCTGGTGGTAAACCACATTGGGCTAAGAATTTCATTGGTCTTGATGGTCCTCAAAAAACTAAAGAAGATCTTGATTTACAAATTGGATACGGTGGTAAGGAGTTTTACTCAATGATTGGATTCGAACCAGTAATGAAGGACTGGTTTGGTGAAAATTTAATCAAGTTCAACGAAGTCAGAAAAGAGATGGACCCTGAAGGAGTCTTCTTGAGTGGTAAAGAATGGGCTGACAGAAACGGAATTTTGTTGGATTAGACCAACAATTGGAACGATATTTTCATCGGGGTTTTATAGAAAAATAGAGAGTTGACGTTTACAATTTATATATTATATTAATTATCAATGCAATGCAATAAGCTAATCTATTTAAAAGTGGCCTTCAATGGGTCGATAACTGTACCTTGCTTGGTGATAACTCTAGGCATAGTTAATTTTTGATGTGTTTCTCTAGAAGTCCATTCTTGACCCACTGGCATTCGTAATGATCTTTCATATTGCTCACGAGATTCGAATGGGAATGGAACACCACTAGATTGATACTTCAAGTTCTTCTTGTTTACCTTCTCGTTAATAATGACATTCTTCAAATTCTTATCACTACGTTTATCCTTTTGAACAACACCGTCAATTTTACGGACAACTTTTCTCTTCTTGGACTTCTTGTTTCCTCCAGCCCAATCTCCCCAACCTGGTAAAGTTAAATCTTCTTCTTTATCGCCCTCATCTCGAATAACTCTCTTCTTCTCGTTATCAAATTCAGAAACAACATCATCACCTGCAAAGGCTTCTTTGATCAAGTCGACTTGTTTGAATTTCCCATCGTCTTCTTCGTCGTGAACACTCAGCACTTGTAGTGTTTCTTCGATATCGATCAACGTATCATCATTATTCTTACCGGCATGTTTCTTTTTCTTAGACTTTGCAATTTTAGCTGCTGCTTTTGCAAGCTTGGAAGAGTCTTGATCAACGACAAAAATCTTATTAGATTTTTGTGATGGCTCAGTAGATGTGTTGGTCAACCATGGGTTTGATTCTTCCTCATTTGTTTCAGGTTTGCTGTCTTTTTCGATTGCTTTTTCTTCAGACTCCCATTTATTAGATTTTTTGGACTTATCAGCAAACTTCTTGGACATTCTGTTTTGAATATTAGAAGTTTCGTCGTCATTTATTTCAGCCATCACTTGCTCATTCAATTCACGCATCTCAGCATTTGCAGTTCCAGCACTTGGTGTGTATACTCTTCTACCTTGATTTTTAGTCTCATTGATGGCACTATTTGGGTCATCGAACTCATCAAGCTCCCCAGCTTCCAATTTTCGTAATTTTTCAAGCTCGGCTGCATTTTCTTGTTTTTGTTTTGCACTGGCATTCTTCATAAAGTCCATTCCCAATACACCCTTTCCTAATTTGCTTCTCAATTGATCGTCGGCATCTTTATCATCATTGTCATACTCATCCTCAATGTCAGAAATGTTGTCATCACTTTGATCACCATCCTCAAAACCAAGTTGCTTGGTTCTCAATTTTTCACCTTGTCTTAACATTTCTTCCAAGTCACCTCTAGTTGAAGCATCCTTAGACATCCCACTTTTGATCATGGATTTGGCCCATGAACCTTGTGTTTTATGTTTAAGCGACATTCTTTCCTTGGCTCTTTTCAAGTCATGATCTTCAGCGTCACTTTCAGCATCCGAACCTTCTACCATTTCTTGGTTCTTCATTCTTTCTTTCTTTTGTATTTTTCTATATTGCTTCGATTTGATTTTCTTTATACGTTTGGCTCTCTTTTCATCTCTGAACATCAATTCTCTCATTAATCTCAATTCACTAGTTCTCTTCTTGACATCGTCTGCACTCATTTTAGCCATTGCTATTTCCTCGAAAGTAGCTTCATTTTTTTCATCGAGTAAAGCTGATTTTGAGAGCACGTCTTGAATTTTCGTTTCAAGTTCAGTAGAGGGGGTATTGTCTGCTTTGAAAGTAGATGCTGTGTCATTGTGGGTAATGGTTGGGTTCAATGGAAACTTCAAGACTTCGGCTTGACGGTTCTTTTGCACAGTATCTTCCCATTTACTTACTTCTTCCTTGGTGATTTCATAAGCGACTTCTCTATCGTGTCTTTGTTGAATTCTTTTAGGCAATGGGGTAGCTAAAGTTTTTGACTTTTCATCATTGTTGATTAAAATGGCTTCTTTAGCAATGGTCGGATCAACGGCAGCCATCATTTCAGTGAGAGATAAAGTAGCACCACTGGAAGGTACACTGAATTCATTTTCCTCGGTGGTTTCTGTGATTAATCTCTTCTTTGTTTTTTGTTTGTCCTTTATGCTTGAGTTTAAAGATGAGATTGTCTTGGTTAAATCGACATCGTCATCCTCACTCTGCTCAAAGATATCTTCTTCATCTGATTCTTCATCAGATTCACTTTCAGATTCCGATTCAGATTCAGAAGCAGTATTCCAATTGTCATCCAAGACTACATCATTTGACTTAGAGCTTTTCTTTTCAAAACGCAAGTCTTTCTCGTCCATATCCCAAGCCTCAGACAAAGAGACTAATTTGGTTTCATCTATAGAAGCATACCCTTCATCTTCCTCATCTGAAGACTCTATATCATCACCCTTTTGTCTTCTTTTATCTCGTTTAGCTTTATCTCTTAAAGTTTGTGAAAACTTTGAATTTAAGATATCATAATCATCATCTGAACCTAAAGCTTCATCAGAGTCAAGTTCTTCATCTTCAAATTCAGATTCCTCATCATTTTCATTACCATCGTTATTTTTACTTTTGATAAGTCTGCTTGCATTCAAGACACCAAGTTTGACTTGATGCATATCTTCATCGTCATCATCACTATTGTCACCATTATTTCTACTTTCGGCTCTCTCAGCAATTTGATAAGCATCTAATACTTTACGAGTACCTCTTTTACCTTTATTAGGCTTGTTTTGCCTAGCCATTTGTGTTTAGAGGTTGATCTTGGTAGTTTTCACCTACCTTTTACGATGCTCATCAGAAGAACTGATTATTTTAATCACGTGGATAATTATCACATGAGAAGTAATATAAACATATAACAATTGATTGCAACGACAACGACATAAACTATTAGAGAATTAAACTCTCTAACTATTGAATCTACAATCTACATTTAATATATTTCTTAAACTTTTTTTTTTTTTTCTATTATATTATTTAATATACTCTAAACAATATTATTATCATAACGATTCTAATTTATCATTAATTTCTTCTGCTGTTAACTTCTTATACCTTGGACCTTCTTCATCTGTCCCTGTGAATCCCAACATACTTGCTTTTGGATCACTAATAATTGCGATATCCAAATTCTCACCAGTCAATTCACCATCAACTGATTCTTTTAAAGCCAATAAAGCAACATGAATAGCATCTTCTAGTTCTAAATTTTCATTCCATCTTTTTTCTAAAAATGTCTTTGCTGAATTGGAAGTTTTACCAATAGCGGTGGCCTTCCATGGGAAGTAAGATCCCGAAGGGTCTACTTGATATAATTGAAATTGGTCTGAGTTGTGATCGTATCCACCAATCAACAACGACACACCAAACGGTCTGATCCCTCCTGATTGTGTGGACTCTTGCATTACTTTTGCTATTTCTTGTACTAATATTCTTACAGGAGGGTATTCATTATAGATTCTTTTGTAATTGGTATGGGCCAATTTACGAGCCTTGTCGACCAAGACACGGAAATCTGGGCCCATACCGGAATAGGTCATACCAATATCGGGGGTAATTAGTTCTATTTTGGTATTTGAATCCTGTTTTAATAAAGGTGAATTTACTTTACGTTCGGTGGCAAGGACAACACCATTGGCAGACTTGATACCAATAGTGGTGATCCCTTGTTTTACCGCATTTAAAGCATATTCGATTTGAACTAATTTACCACTAGAAAAGGTTAGTATTGTTCTAAACTATAAATTGAGGTTTCGTCCTCAGTTTCAGTCAACATTAATCGAACTTCAAAGACAATGGGGTACATTGACATGTTGAATACAAGTACATACCTTGGTGAGAAAGTTGTTAATGAAAATGAATATCTATCAGCCATTGTGATACTATCTTAAACTATCAACTAAAGAATCAATTATATAGACGAGTGAACAATCCAACCAAACAAGAATCCTAAAACCAAAAGACTCTATTGAACAAGTTTATTTCAATTTGCCTTTGAAATAAATTTTGGTTGACGCACGCAAAAGTTGCAAAATGTTTTAAAACATATAAACAACAACTTATAAATACTACTATAGATACTACTATTATCCCCTATTACATATTATTATCTACTATTGTTAATTAAGTAAAATCTATAAAATAAAATAAAATAAAAATCAAACTACTATACAAATAAAAATATATGAACTAAAATAAATGTAATTTATAATGCAAATATTAATTAGGATAAGATCTAACTTAATCCTCATCTTCATCTGAATCAGCTGGTTTGGGTGTTCCTTTTGGAGAACTTAACCAATCGATATATCTCAATCTTCTTCTTTCAGTTTGAAGTTTCTTTTCATTTCTAGTCATCTTCTTCTTTCTAGTTCTGATCTTGATATTAGCTGGTGAATCATCATCATCAGCTCTCTTCTTGACAACTGGTGCTGGTGAATCTTCTTTGTCACCACCGTTATCTTCAAATCTGTCAGAGTCAATGGCAACACTACCTTTTTGAACAACGGCACCGTTTTCAACATGCCATTGTTCTGGACAAAGGGCACCGACGAATTCGTTGTTATGCGAAATCATAATAACACCACCAGTCCATTCTCTAATAGCCATGGCTAAACCACCCAAAGAATCACGATCCAAATAATTAGTAGGTTCATCAAGAACCAATAAATGTGGATTGTTCCACATAGCACCAGCTATAACAACCTTAACTAATTGACCACCGGATAACGATCCCATTGGAGTATGATCAGCAATATCACCATCTAAACCAACACCTTCAAAATGCTGTCTAATGACAGATGGAGTTAAATCTCTGTAACCCAAACCTTCACGAGATGCTTCATGATCATCGAAGTTTTGAATCAATTTATCAAATCCATGTTCGACTAATACTTCTCTTGGGACCCAAGAGTTGTATCTTGGTAACCAATTTACCCATTTAACCTCATACTGGAATGATTTCTTCAACTTTTGACGACCAACAATAGCTTCAATAGCTCTTTCACCTCTTTCATCACCAACATCAATCTTTTTATCCATTTGTGCTTTTTCTTCGTCGGAAATCTTACGTGATTCTTTCAATAAAACCTCACGATCATCACCGAATCTATAACGCCATTGTAAATATTGATTGGCAGTCTTTTCCTTATGTTGTTCAACATGTTGTAAAGCATGTTGGGCAATATAACCAATTCTCAAGTTTGGATGTTTTTCAACTTTACCAACTTGTGGAACTAATTCACCAGTTAATAATTTAATCAAGGTCGATTTACCAGCACCATTTGGACCAACAATAGCCACTCTGGTTGACAAGGAAATCGAACAAGAAATATTACTAAGCGATGGCTTGACACCTCCAGGATAAGTAAATGTAACGTCAGATAATCTGGCAACAGCTCTGGTACTAGATTTGACACCGGTTAAAATACCTGGTGGTGGGAAGTGCATCTTGACATTTGAATCGGTTAAGGTATAGTAAGCTTTACCTTCTGGTTTGATCTTAACGAATTCAGAAAGGTTACCTTTGTAATATGCCAATTTTTTGTTTTCATAATGAATGATATCAGTACAGACAGCATCTAAAAATCCGGAATCATGCGAAACAATCAATGAAGTGATATCAGTATGCTCAACTAAGTAGTCTTCTAACCACTTAACGTTAACAACATCCAAATGATTCGTAGGTTCATCCAATAATAAAACATCAGCTCTAAGCAACATAGCTCTGGCCAATTCAAGTTTCATTTTCCAACCACCAGATAAAGCACCAACTTCTTGTGCTAAACGATCTTCTGGGAAACCAACATCCATTAAAACATTTGCAATTTGCGAAGTTTCAATACCGGTCAACTCTTCATCTGAGGCAATGAAGTCAACCAAATTCATACTGGCTTCGGCACCTTGCAATTTATGTTCAACAAAACATGTTTTCAACTCATCGGCACTTGGGAAACCTTCTAATTGACCTTTAGAGATAGCTCTCATCAAAGTCGATTTACCAGCACCATTTCTACCACATAAACCATATCTGTGCCCTTTCAACAAACGCAAGTTGGTCTTATTTAAAAGCATACGGGAACCATAAGCTAAAGAGAAATCAGCATTCACAATTTCAATTTCACCATCGTCCAAATCACCACTATCAGTAGCTGGGTTGAATAAATCACGTAAACTAGTGACTGTATCGTTAACATATGTTAATTTATCCTCTTCTGATGCAGCATCAATAGATTCAACAGCCATAGTTAAGTATTCTCTTAATCTGGTCCAGTCATTGACATTAGCATCAACACGGACAATGGTGGCTAAATAATTTCCAGCGACATCATCAGTGAGGTTCAATTTCGAAACGACTGATTCAACTTTACTCTTTTGTAAATAGTCTCTTGCTTCTTCGGTAGTAATTCTACCATGGAATTTTCCGTCAGCTTTCTCGGCTTCAGCATCTTTCAAGACAAAAAACGCTTTTCCGGCAAGTTCTCTAACTTCAGGTAATGAAGCATTGTTGTACACTTTTTCGACACCTGGTAATAAAGTAGGAATAAATGTTTCAATTTCTCTTTTGTTGTTCACTAATCTTGTTAAATTTTCAGTGACTGTAACTGTTTGTCTCAATTGATCATTTGATGAGGATGACATTTTCAAAGATTTGTCCAAGATTGGAACTAATAATGACAATGCTGGTTCAGTAACTTCAGCAACGAAAGTGGTTGAGGATAAGTTTCTAATACATTCTGGGATTTTAGTTGGATCAGCTAAAGTTTCAACAATTAAATCGAATTTGTTTTGTAAATCCAAGTTATCAAGAACTTTGACGAATGATTTCAAGGATGATAAACCGTGCTTGGCTAATTCTGGTTTGAAATCAGTTGACAAGTCAATCAAGACTGGTACTGTGGTAACGAATTTTAATTCCAATAAATCAGCTGGAACATCTTCGACTAATCTATCCAAGGTATTTAAAGCAGCGAGTTTGGAATTCCATTTAGCAGAGGAGTGTAAATACGCAAGCAATTCGTCAAGAACTTCTGATCCTAATGCTTCAACTGGGTAGATACCATATAAGGTGTCAACGGCAGCTTTAGCAGCTTTTACGACATTTTTATCTTTATCAGCATAAAGATCATAGGCACTAGAAAAGAATTGTAATAAGTGAGCCTCTGTTGGAGTCTGGCCACCAAATCTAATGGCCAATTGTTGAATAATGAGTAAACTTCCTTCTCTAACTAAAGCAGAATTCTTTGGTTTACTTAAAGATTTAAGAATGTCGGTTAATCTCCATTCATTAATCACAGATAAGTTTTCTTCTTTACTTATAGCATCGATAATTTCTTCAACTTCAACTTTGACATCACTAATTTTGGTAGCCTTTTCGATATTGAATAAATTGGCTTGGAATGGAACATCGTTAAGATTCAATTTGTTTAAAACACTGTTCAATGAAGATAAAGATGTAGTAGAATCATTTGGTCCTGGTGTATTTGGAGTAGCATAACCACTTCCAGCAGCGGAGTCGGTAGGTGTGTTAAGAAATGAACTATTACTATTATTGTTTCTATATTGTTGATTTGGATTGAAAGGTTGAGACTTTCCAACAAGTTGCTTGTAACCCATCCCCTTAGGTTTTTGGGCAGGAGACTGGGCCTGTTGTTTAATAAAGTCGTCAAATGATTTAGACATATCAAACTCTTCTTAGCTATAGGATCAATATATTATAATTAAATTTTTCAAAACGTTTATCAGAGCGCAGAGCAAAAAAAGAAAGAAAAACGATGTGCGGCTCAAATTCCTAATTGGGAATCATCAGTGTATATTCTGGCTATCGACATAATTAAACAATTTCACTGGTTTTCAGCAGTTCAGTATCGATGCAAACATTCCTACCATCTACCTCGTACACTAGTTCATGTGAATTAGAATCTGATGTTGTATTCTGCCACTTTACAAACTTAACTGGACCAGTTCCACTAGCAAAGTTCGATCTTCTATAAGCACCAATACCATTTAATTTGATGGAATCTTGGTCACAACGCACATCATACACTTTCAGAAACCAATGTTTATTCGATCCCTCGACCACTAACCCAAATCTCTGTATATTATTGGTATTATTAGGGAAAGTAGTCAAATGTGAAACCAAAATATTTTCAACGCGTTCAATTTCATTTTCAATGGTACCATTGGTGTCCGATATTAATGAAGTGATACCACCGTTTTTCTCGAGAACAAGTAATTTTGCCTCTTCATCTGAAACAGTTAATGGATAAATATTTTCTATATTTTCCAAAGTGATTAATTTACAAGTGAACGAAGTAGTGAAACTCGTCTTGGAATTTGACGTAATCTTCAAGTTTGTTGTTGAATTTTCCTCTTTCAAACTAATCTTATATTCACCAAAATTGAATTGTTTCGCTTTGGGGCCTTTTGGAGGTTTTGGAGGTTTAGTGAATTTGGGTGGTTCTGATAAACTAGACGTAATCTTTTCAATATTGGCCATATTCTCAGGTTGACTCTTTGGGTTGATGCTTTCGAAGTCAGATTCATATTTGTCATCTAGAATCACAGTTTCAGCATCGCTTTCTGGTTCGGATTGTGTATGAATAGGGATACTTTGAGAGTCGAATTCAGATATGCCTTCAACTTTTGGTGTGTCGACATCAGGATCATTCAATGTCGACTTTGGATCAATATTGGGTTTGAATGCTTCTTGTTTGATATCTGATGGAGGTTTTTTGTGCAAATGGGGTACTTCTTTAATAGGCTCGTCAAAGAAACCCGATTCAAGTTTTTGCGATTGTAAATTAGTATCCTTAGTTTGAAATCCATTAAATTCAAATTTATCCTCGAAGTCCTCGGTGTTATTTATCAAAATATCAAAATCGTTGGATGTGTTAGTTAAATTGTCAGGATCAGGTAAATTCAAACAATTTATAGATTTAACACTGGGTGTTTTTAGCAAATGTACAATTTCCTTCATTGATTTAGTTAATTGATGTCGGGATTTCTTAATTACGGTTAAATCTATTTCAGGAAGTTCGAGTGGAATCGAAGTATCGATCTTATATTCGTCAAGATTGTGCAGATCATCATCTTTGGGTACATCTCCATCATCTTGTGATGAATTGGATTGGGTCTTCAATGTCAAATTCTCTTGTTCCAACTTTTGGATTCGTGTAGCCTGTTTATTATTGATATATTTCAAACTATTGACTTCTCCTTGCAACTGGATGATCTTATACTTCATCTCTGACTTCTCTAGATTCGTCATAATTTTGAATCGTTCTAGGTTTGTAAACTCAGATGTAAGGTAGTTAATGACACCAGGTAGAGTGTATTGAGGTAATGGCTGTGGTTGTTGCTGCCACTGTTGTTTTCCTCCCCCATTTGATTGTTTGTTGTTAGCGGCAGAGTTGGTTCCTCTAGAATCACTCATTGTCTAGGGTATATATATATAAGATGATGAAGTAGGCTAACTTTGTGTTGATGTGGTGTCTAGTTATCTTCAATGTGATTAAATTTCCAATGTTTATTGATTATGTAAGATATTAAGTAATTGTGGGGGGGTTTAGACGATAGAATCTTCTGCTACTTAAAACTAATACTGATTTATGCTTTTATATTCAGAGGTAGAATGGTTGTGGTTGTGGTTCTTATAGCAACTTTTCTTTCATTTGTTGTAGCCACTTCTGTCAATAATTTGTTACCTTTACCCAGAGAAATTACTTGGGAAGGAACAGGCAAAAGAATTATATCACCAGGTATTCAATTAAATAATAATGGTCAGTATTTCAATGGGGAACAGCAAAAGTTTACTAAAGATACATCCATTGTAGAAAAGGCATTCTCAAGAACCTTTGATTTGGTTTTCAAAACAAAGTGGTTTCCTCCTATTTACGAACCCACAATGAATACTACTCAAGAACCAAACTCTCATGAAATTATAAGTATCAACATACAAATATTCAAAGATACTGATTTACAATTGGGGGTAGATGAATCTTATGTTGTAAAAATAGATGATGAGATTACTATTGATGCGAATACAACATGGGGGATTTTGAATGGGTTCAAAACATTGCAGCAATTAATAATATATAAAGATGGCTTGTTCTTTATTGAAAGTTCAGTTACCATTGTGGATTCACCAATATTCAAACATCGAGGAGTTATGATCGATACTGCAAGAAACTACATTCCAGTAGAAACTATCAAACAACAATTGGAGTTAATGGCATATGTCAAACTCAATACGTTTCATTGGCATATAGTAGATTCACAGTCGTGGCCTATTGAAGTTGAAACTTATCCTGAAATGACCAAAGATGCATACTCCTCACACGAGGTATATACCTCAGACGACATTAAAGAAATAGTCGATTTTGCTTATCTAAGAGGTATTCGAGTTATTCCCGAAATCGATATGCCTGGGCATGCGCTTGCAGGGTGGAAACAGATTGATTCCAGATTGGTCTCCTGTGGTGATTGTTTTTGGAGTGAAGAGATAGATGGTGTTGGTCCTGTCGCTTTAGAACCTCCGGCTGGTCAATTAGATTTGACTTACAATAAAACATTTGAAGTTGTAAGAAATGTATACAATGACATTCGTAAGCATTTTCCTGATAGAGTCTTCCATGTCGGTTTGGATGAATTGCTGGAGGCTTGTTACTTGAAATCACCTGCAAAAATATTCTTCGAAAACAATAAAACTATGAATGATTTGACTCAATATTGGTTGGATAATGCATTACCTATTCTAGATAAAAATAGACTCACTATGGGGGCTGATGTTTTAATTGGTAAATTTGCTGCACATAACCTACCAAAACACACTATTCTACAGGTTTGGGAAGGTAATGGACTAGGAGTAAAGGAGATAACTGCAGCCGGTTATGATGTTGTCGTCTCACCGAATTCAGGGTATTACCTAGACTGTGGAAGTAGTGGCTGGGTATCCAATGACCCAAGATACGTCGAGGATCCACAAAACAATGAGTTCAATTACGGTACTTCTGGATCACCTTGCGGGCCATACAAATCATGGCAACGAATTTACAATTTTAATATTATTGCAAATTTAACACTGAAGGAACGTGAGCATGTTTTGGGTGCTGAGGTTGCAGTCTGGGGAGAACAGATCGATAGTCTAACTTTGACTTCCAAAATTTGGCCCAGAGCAGCGGCTATTG
The DNA here is from genome assembly GCA_037042355.1 of Candida sp. Y128-05E. NCBI lineage: Eukaryota > Fungi > Ascomycota > Pichiomycetes > Serinales > Debaryomycetaceae > Candida > Candida sp. Y128-05E. The sequence goes on along the minus strand of JAXQKE010000265.1, from coordinate 11,997 downwards.
CGGAGAGCTCGTGGAGCGGAAATAGAGATCCAATCACCGGATACTATAGAACAGGGAGTTTTACATCTCGAATTTTGAATTTTAGGGAATATTTGGTTACATTGGGATATCCAGTAAGTGCAATCATGCCGAAATATTGTATTAAGAATCCATCAAGCTGCGACTTGCAACAAGACAATACTCTAGAAAAGTATGGAAAATTCTTTTATTAGGGCCGGTAGCGACTTGGATTCGATACCCATTTAGTCGTAGGAGAAAACTACGAGTACAATAATAGAAAAGTGAAAACATACCAGGTATTATGCCTACTTAATCTATTGTATCTAAATATAATATTAAAGTGAATATAACAACTAACGTACCTCAACAATTAATTATTATAGGTGTTGAAAAAGTTGCGTAAACAAAAAATACTAAAAATGCAGTTATAAGCATTGCCTATTTTATATAAATATTTCTTAAAGTTATATATGGACAGCGCTGGCCCCGGAATTTTGCAACAATGTTGTTCTCAGCCTGGGTCAATATCAAACCGAAATACATAGATTGATTGAATGAGTATTACTTTACCTTCCAAATAAAAGTTCTAATCAAAAGTCATATTAATGATTAAAATTGAAAGTTTAGTCTAACCTGAATTAAAATAATTTCCAATGGAATCTAAATATAAAGTAGTACTAATTGTCTCTCTAGATATAAGTTGTTTATACTCTTTTAAAATTTTGCAGCTAAATAAACTTTCGAAAATTCACCTGCATATAAAAACTAAATCTCTTCAATTTGGTAGGAGAAGAAGTTATCTTAATACATCAAAGAGGTAACAGAGGCAGTTATGTTTGGTGTTTATACTGGTCCACAGCCGCCAAAGAAGGCGATATCCGAGATGACTCAGGATGAGCAAGCGGATGAAGGTGCTAAACAGATGATCAATTTCATGCAATCATGTCCAGGTAAGACTACTATGGCTGGGGTATCAGGTTTCGGGTTAGGTGGGTTCTTTGGTTTGTTCATGGCCTCTATGGCATACGATGTACCCGTCGGATCGGAAGCTGTTAAGCATATAAGTGATTTGCCATTCAAGAAACAAATGAAATTACAATTTACTGATATGGGTAGAAGAGCTTGGTCATCTGCAAAGAACTTTGGGTATATTGGTTTAGTGTATTCTGGAGTTGAATGTTCTATTGAAAGTTTACGAGCCAAACATGATTTATATAATGGGGTAAGTGCTGGATGTATAACAGGAGCAGGGTTATCGATTAAAGCTGGTCCGCAAGCAGCATTCATTGGATGTGCTGGTTTCGCTGCGTTTTCTGTGGCCATTGATATGTATTTGAGTAGTGATTCTGCCAAACCACCTGCCAACGATTATGACGAATAGAGATGTATGTATATAAATGTAAATAGATAGAAGGTACCAAGTACAAACTATAAAACAATAAAATAGATTAGTAGAGAATTTGAGGTTTTTGGCAGCTATCCGTACATAGAATAATTTTCGCTAAATTGGAAGAGTATATCTTCAGCTTATGATTGAAAATTCAGGCGCTACAGTGCACTGGAAGTTTGAATCCTCTCATTGAATTGGAATCTAAAAACCTACTTCGCTTGTGTTGCTGCACATACTGTCGATCAAACTATTCAAAATCATTCAGTGGGCGGTTCGTGGCGATACTAAAATTAACATATATTATAATACAATATTTTACAATGCCAAGGTCTGTGATTTAACAAAAGTAGTAACAATAATCATATTTCAAATCTGAGACCAACAAACCAGATATCATGAAGAGTAGCAAAGTGGCGACCAAGATTCCAATTTTCACCCATTGTTTCGATTTGTTTAATTTCTGTAGACGATCAATCTCATCGAATATATTATGATGGGATATATCTGAATCAGAATTATTGGAATCATCATGAATCTCCCTCATTTGCATCAACTGCTGTTGTTTCCGTAGAATATCTAGTTCTAAATCCTCGATATTAGAATCATCATTCAATTTAATCAATATATCATCTAGTTCATGCGATATCACATCAATGTTTGCTTTGAATTGATCTTGGTCCAATTGTGTTAGAAGTTGTTTAATATTATTGATAATATTTATATAGTTATCTTTTGAAGAAGTCTCGGGTAGAAGTGTGTTATCCGGGTGATCATGTCGTATATCCAGTCTGATTCTATTTCGTATTTTCAAGTTGATAGGTGTGGTTTGTTTTCGTTCCAATTTGATCGGTCTAAGTGACTCAAAAGAAGGTGAGGTGGTTGTGGTTGCATTGGTCTTTGGTTGGTATGGTAATGGTAATGGTTCTCCCAAGTCCACCTTACGATTCATGGTTAACCTAGTGTTTAGTTATTCTGATAAATGTAAACAAACATCTTAACTATGTGTCACGTGAATTCTATAGAGACAAAATTTGATTCAAGTGTTGAAGATTGGTTTCAGTTCGTAAAGTACCAGAGAGCGAAGGAAACACTCCATCACAAGACGCGGTCTTCTCTTCTACAGTTACACAAATTAAAATAACAAATATTGAAATAGCCTCATATTTATTACACGCTACCTCATAAATCAAACTTACACAATAGTAGTATACGTAAACGCGATTCGTCTAAATCTATATATAGCTTTGACTTTGACTTGGTCTATTGCACCTGCCATATGTAGCTTTTAATCTATCGGTTGACGAAACGGGCATTGTTGTTCCTTGTTGCTAACCTTAAACTACACCCCGCAAATTAACACATGATTTACGGCGCCCGAGCAAAATTCGAACAAAAACAACAATGGGGATGCGGAGAGAAAAGTAGAAGGAGGGAGGAAACCATAGTTAGTTGGGAGGGTGGTAGTGGCTATATAGAGTAGAATGTATAGTAAACAGGCTAATAGTAGAGTAAACACGAAAACCACCACCGCAATCGGCTTTTTAAAAACTAAAAAAAAAGTTTAAATTTGGTGTCTGACTTCCCAATTTGGACTCAAGGCGGTACTGAGCCAAATTAGATATATATTGGCCCCAATCCAGGTTGATTTTTTCAGTAACGATGAATCAACACTATGATATGGAGAAACAGACAGATACCCCCAAGAAATCTAGTCCAACCCATTTACTATACCTAGGTCTATTGCTAATCACTTCCTTCCTTTTCATCAAAATAAACTGGTGCTATGCCTCTCCCCCACAAGTCGTACCCTTGGAACACTTAACAGCAAAACAACCACAAGTCACCAAATCAGCCAAGGAATCCTTATTGGAAATGTTCTCCCTCTATCCCATGATTGTCCTTCAATCAGATCCCAAAGAGTCACCCACGTTGACCAATATCTTCTCGACATTGAATATCAACCCAGAACCAAAGTTTATTGACCTAGCTAAACATCCTAATCAGCAAGAAATAATACAATACTTACAGAACTTTGAAACCCATAAACATGGCGACACCGATATCCCCCTTGTGTTCATAGGAGGGGATCCCATCGGTAATTATAATCAAATTGTCGACATGTACAAAACGGGAGAATTGATGCCTTTTTTACGCTCCAATGGTCGAGGATTTATCAAAGTCGATGAGAAACCCCAGCCACAAGTGTCGAAACGACCTCATATACATCACTAGATCATATACGACCTCTATTCACCGTGGATCGGTGAAAACACCATGAATACCCCACGATTAATGACATTCTTCTACTGTATATTAAAATTATCTATAAAATTCAATATAAATTCAATATAAAATCAATCTGACCATATCTAAGCATTGAAAAATCTGTAGTCGCAGATTTACGAAAATACATCTCATGTGTGGAATACTCTTTAGAAGGGCAGTATCTCCAGTAGAACTACCGTCTCCCATTTCTGTCACTAATAATGGCACCTTTTCTACCTGGGAAACCCACGACGCTGCGATAATCAACCATTTCATCAAACAAGATATCGATCAATATCAATTATCACAATCAGACCATAACAAACTCAACAATCTCCTGGTGCTACGCCAGTTGAACCTTGATTTAAACAAAATCAATAATAATGTTAAGCTATCTCAAGTGGAGTTGGATGAAAAAGTCAACCTGATTCAATCGAAAATTGATGAAATCATCAATGAACAAAAATGTCTGGCAACTACCATTACTTTTGATCACTTGATTTATGCAATCACTTCCAGAGGTCCCGATTATATCAACCTCACCCAATTTAAGCATCACGGCTATGAAATTACCATGTTTTCTTCAGTGCTTTCCCTAAGACAACCATTCACATCACAACCCATTCACAATGACAATTTGGTTTTACAGTTTAATGGAGAGTTGTATAATCAACAAACTTTACATTCGAATGATACTAGTTTTATCTTTCTGTTATTAAAACAAAATCTAAAAAATTATGATCGTAAACAGGCTATTTTTAATACTTTAACTTCATTATCGGGAGAATTCGCCTTTGTCTTATATGATTTACAAGAGAACTTGATTTATTTTGGTCGGGATGCAGTTGGCAAAAGGTCTTTGGTTTATTCATTAACCAACCAAGAATTAATCATTTCTTCAGTTCCGTCAGATTCTTCTATCGAATGCAAAAATGAAATTTGCACATTCAATGTCGTCACCAATGAATTGATTAAACATCCATATGCTACTCAGTATCATCCTTTGCCTTATAATGATGAGCTTGCCGTAACCAATCAAGCGGAAAACCTACTTGCTTTACTCAAACAAGCCGTCAAAATAAGACAAGATTCCATATATCCTTTACATCCCCATAAAGCCTCCATGGCAGTGTTATTTTCGGGTGGGTTGGATTGTACTGTTATTGCCAGTTTGATTTGTGAAAATTTAATAGAGAATAAATCAATTTTCAATATTGATTTATTAACCGTTGGTTTCGATAACCCAAGAACTAATCAGTCAGCTAATAGCTCTCCGGATCGGAAATTAGCTAAAAAATCATGGTTTGAATTGGCCAGGAAATATAATTCGCCATATATTAATCTTCGATTAGTTGAAATTAATGTTGATTATAAATCCTGGTTATTACATCAAAAAAGGGTCACCCAATTGATGTTCCCGGTTAATACAGAAATGGATTTATCAATCGCAATAGCTTTTTATTTTGCTAGTTGTAACTCTCAAGCTGGTGTATCAACTAATCTGATTCAATTGACAAACACTTCACCAACTTTTGAGGATTTTACAAAAAATGAGCTGGAGTATAGTCAACTTGAAACAAATTACAATTCAGAAGCTTCTGTATTGTTTTCAGGTTTAGGTGCTGATGAATTATTTGCTGGATATTCAAGACATGAAGCCCTATTTTCGAAATTGACAGAGGAATCGACTCACGAAGAAATATCCAACTGCTACAATAACTTATCAAAAGAACTAATTCATGATATCGATATTATACATACCAGAAACCTAGGGCGAGATGATCGAGTAATTAGTTGCTGGGGAAAGGAATTGCGATATCCATACTTGGATGTAGAATTGATTAATTATACAATTAATCAAATTGAACCAAATTTGAAATTTAGATATAAATTTGTGAACAAAATTACAAAGAAACAAGGTGAAATAAGGGTAATGGCACCTACCAGGAAGTTTATACTAAGAGAAGTTGCTCGTATTTTGGAATTGGATTTTGTGAAAGATGAAGTGAAACGAGCCATCCAATTTGGAGCAAAAAGTGCAAAACTAGAGATAGGTCAATCGAAAGCAAAAGGAACAGATAGCTTGTAAATATTATATACTGAATCTACACACCATTTAACTATTAAAATATCCATTAAATCTATAAATTAACTAATGCAATGACCAACAAATTATAATGCTTAACTACTAGCAAAAGTAGTTGATGAGATTTTATTGCTGGCGTTTAACTCTGCTGCCCATTTTGGTTCAATTACCAAAACTTCACAGTGAGATAATAAATTATCCGGACGTTCTATAACTCCATCATCTTCTAAATCAACTAAATATACTTTCCCAGAAACCCAACATTTTCTGCCCTCTGTTTTGATAATTTCACATTTCAAAAGAACGTAATTATCCACATAAGCTGGTTTTTTATAGCTGACATCCAAATTAGCAGTTACACCAGTTTTAGAAACAGATTTTTCGAAAGCTAGCAAACAAGTTACTTCGTCTAATAAAGTAGCAATTAATCCACCATGTACTATTTGGTTATGTCCACTTAATTTGTGACCTAGATGAAAGAAAGTAATCGAATGATCACCTTCAATCTCATCTTCACCAGAAGCATCCTTGATGAAGAAAAATGACGGCGATCTGAAATCGATTTTGCCTGGACCAAACAAGGTTTCACCGGTTAAGTTGTGTCTATGATGTTGTTGAGTGAGTTGATCTATATCTAAATTATGGGTAGAAGCAAACTGGGTATGTTTTTGTTGATAATGTTGATATTTTTCATGGGTAAGGATTTTCAAAGCGACAGAGTTATCCTTGTGAGTAGAATCTTCATAATCTGAGTTAACAGCAGTATCATCACCCATTCTAATTAATATTTGTATTGTGAATTATAGGAATTTTGACTGATTAATATATATACGACTATATCCGTTCCGGTCGGAAATAAGGCGGAGACACCAGTCGGCACAAACAAAAAGAAGCTCGGCAACAATAAATTCAAATAACTTTCAAAGATAAATTACATTATGGACATTTCGATATATACTATATAAACCTATAATGCATTAGAGAACGCATTCTTGAAAGCAGCTTTGGCATCTTTATCAATTATATTACCATGGCACATCACGATGGTATGGAAATCCCAATTATAAATATTTTGCAACCCAATTTTCGATTTCTCTAAATTAACCACTGAACCTGCAAGTTTATTTCCAACTTTGGAATAAGGCTGCATATATCTAGTTAAATATGACAATCCACCATGAGGATTGAATCCCTTTGGATAACCAGTTTCTGGAGAATATTGTTCCAAAGGTTCTTTCGTACCCAAATTAAATAATAAATCAGCTTCGAACAATATATTCGATCTTTTATCAAACATTACTAACTCGTTGTTTGCGTGGAAAGGTAAGTAAACAAATTCAAAGTTATTTGAAATTAGTGAATCTATACCTAACTCGGTTAACACCTTTGAATCAAGCAACTTGTCTCCTAGGTTATTAGGAATAACATGATCAATGGTTAAACCAGGAACTTTTACTTCTTCCGACGCAATGATCTTGATTTTTGGATGAGCTTGTTTAAAAGATTTAGCAGCCATTGTATGTTCCAGGTCTGGTATGACCAAATAAGAGACATTGTTTTCATCTTTACCAGTTAATAACTTGATTGCCTTTTTCACCTCTTCCCCATAAGGGATTGCAGACCATACTATTACTTGATCATCGTAATTGAATAATGCCATACGCGCACCGAAGTTCATGACATTGACTCGGCTGAACGCAGTGGCTGTAACCACAATGTTCTCTGTTAACTTTCTAGAGATTGCTTTGAAGTCTTTTGGATATCCCATTTGAATTGTTTGATAATCAGTAAACGGTTCGGGGGGGGATGTAAATTAAATATATAACTAATCTTTGGGTTATGAGCCAGGTGGTATCTCAATCTAGAATTGAATAGCAGCAAACATGATTATAAATGGAAAATCTGACAAATGAGGAACACTAGACAACATAAGATGACATATCATTCTCTTCTGGACAATCCCTACAATTACAGGACTTAGGTAAAATTGTGTATTAATGTGTAGTTTCATTTAATATAAAGGTTTAGAATTAAATTGGTCATATGTGAAGTCGATTGCTAATGAACTTTAGTTGTTAATCTACTTATAGCTTATGGAATTCTATCAGACAACTGGAATATCATAAATAACGAATGGTTCATATTCAGTGTCAACTAATGAAGCATACTCATTCAAATTGGTCTTATGGTTACTTGCTTCGCCTCCCAAGTATCCAAATTTACTAATCAACTCTTTCTTAACTCTCTTAAGCTCTTTGTCACTACTTCCTGGGAATTTGATAAGGTAATAATCAAATTGTGGTGGTAACCCATATCTTAATACAGATTCAACATAAACCCTAATGACCTTGATATGTATCCAATTGGCAAATATATCTGAGTATGCAGTTTTAGTGAGTCTAATAAGATCATTCTTTGCTTTTAATTCAGTTTGTTTGGTTGAATCAAATTCTTTTCTCATATTATTTAATGCTTCTTCGGAATACGTAAAATCAACTCTTGGGTGCCATTTCTTTTCTCTTGCAGCATTAATGAATTCATTTTCATATTTTTTGAATAGAGTAACTCCGTATAAGGTAAATTCTTCGTCAGAATCAATTACAGTAGCAGATCTTGGAATAACAAACTGAACTAACGTTTCGTAACTGTTTTCAAAATCTTTGATTGAATTCTTTGGCACAGCTACCAATAAAGTAGTTAAATGCTCGGAATCTAAAACAAAATGCTCTGGTTTAACAACTTCATGCAATGATCTAATTGACAAATCACCATTTCTTTTACGATCGGCTGCATTGAAATTAGACTTGGCAGTTTGATAATTCTGAGAACTGGCTCTAACATCATTGTCAAGAGATAATGCTTCAGAGCTTATCAATGCGACCAACTCATTAATTGGTTTATCTAAACGATATTTGCTCGTGTTCCAGGTGAACTTCTCGACGTAATCATAAACAGATCTATTATTAACAATTCTAGTAGTACTGTCGGACACAGTACTCAATATATCAACAACCTTCGATACCGAGGTCTCTAATTGAGAATCGATCTTAGCTAATTCTTCACTTTCTTGAATTAAAGAATCTAAGGTACCACTTTGGAAATCTGGTAAATTAGCTTTAGTCAATTTGGATTTCTCACTTTGTACATTTTGTTGAAACCAATCCGAAGAATCTGCTGATTGTGGTAATGAGACAAATAGGTACGTAGCCAATGCACTCATTATGTGGTGTAATCAATTGATAACCTCTATTCAATTTATCGCCAACAACTTTCAAGGATTATCTCAGATTCGCGAGTAATTTTGAGAACAGAATTCTTAACAAACTATGCTGAAAATTACACACATGTTATTTGATCAATAGACTGTTATATTGAATAGCTTCTATGAACAATAATACTATCCAGTAATAATCAACTAGTTCCTGCCTATTTCATCCAGTAGTTTATTATCAATTTAATCCTGCCATCTCGGTTTTCCTGTATATAGACCTCATCAGTACCTAAAAAAAATACTAGTAAGGTAGATGGAGTTGAATATTACTTAATTACACTGTATATATCATGAGTAACTCGTTAGAGGTATGTTTATTAGTATAAAGAGGTTTGAATGACATTTCTAACAATTATAGGAACGGTTAAAAACACATTCGACTGCATTCGATGGATTGTTATCATTAATTCCTGCAAAGTATTATTATGACGATGCCACTCAAGATCAATGGCAGCAAAATAAAAAGGATAAGACTGAGTTGAAGCAAAACAAGAGAGCAAAGTTGGATCCAAACTCGAAATCAGAAGCCGATGATTATTCTAATTCAAACGCATCAGCTAAGGATGTGATGGACAATAAAGCCGTAAATGGTAAAAAAATAGTTATACCCGGTACTAATTACAAAATAGCAAAGAATGTCACTAAAAAAGTAGAAACTAGTTCTAAAGAATTAGAAGCCAAAGATGATGATCTGGAAAATGAAAATGTGAGCCAGGCTGATGAGAACTCGGATTCAGACGAGTCTTTGATTCAAGATGATGCTCAATTGATATTTGATGATGATGGAAATGAAACAGCACAAGAAAAGGAAATAGCAAATAAGCCAGTGAAGCAAAAGAAAGTGTTATCACCAGAAATGCAAAAGCAAAAGGAAGAAAATTTAGCAAAATTACGAGAAAAGTTGAGTGCCAAAATAACTACATTAAAAGAAAGACGAAAAGCCCCAGGAACCAAAGTATCAGGAGGAGTACAATCTAGACAACAGATCTTAGAAGAACGTAAAAGAAAAGAAGAATTGAAGAGGAAGAGGAAAAGGGAACAACAAGAAGCTGAAGAAGATTCTGGTTCTGAATCGGAAGATAATAATGATGAAGATGATGATAATGAAGATTCTAAGAAAGATAATGTATTATTTGGAAATATAGTATTCAATGATGGGTCTCGAGTAACATCTGATTTAAGTAATATGAGAAATACTGCTGAAAAGAAAAAATTAAAAGGTCCAGCAAACAACGATATTAAAGCTCATTTAAATAAGATTGAAAAGAAGAAGCGAAAGTTAGAACAATTGTCAGCTGAAGATCAAAAATTAGAAAAGGATAAATCAAATTGGAAAAAGGTGCTAGCACAAGCTGAAGGTATTAAAATCAAAGATGATGAAAAGTTATTGAAAAAGGCATTAAAGAGAAAGGAAAAGCAAAAATTGAAATCTGAAATTGAATGGAAAGATAGAAAACAAATTGTTAGGGATACAATTTCTGCTAGACTGAAACGTAGAGAAGATAATTTGAAATCAAGAAAAGATAACAAGGGTAAGAAGAGTAAGAATCAACCAAAATTAAAGAAGTTCACTGGTATTGTTAATAAAACAACTAAAAAGAGGGCAGGTTTCGAAGGTAGTGCCAAGTCCAAGAAGAAATGATAATAATCTCTGTATATATACCAAATATAATCTTAAGTAGCAAACTTGAATGTGTAATTAGCCTAATATACATTTAACCTGAATTTTGATTGTGTTCCTGCACTTAAGCTGGAATTTTCAACACTTTTTAAGGCTAAGTCAATTTTCTCCCTTATTATTACAATTCAATTAACCATGGCTTCATTACCACCTCAAGTCTCTAACTACTTGTCATCCATTGACAAAGTAAGTACATCTATACATATACAACCATATACACATTACTAACTTTCAGAAATTTCAAGGTCAAACTGTTTTAAACCACTTTGAAGCTAATACTGGTTTACCAAGATCATATGCCGTTTTAGCTTTTGGAGGATTATATCTTATTTTGGTCTTCCTTAATGTCGGTGGAATTGGTCAATTATTGACCAATATTGCTGGGTTTGTAGTTCCAGCATATTATTCCATCATTGCTTTGAGAACCTCGAGAACTGATGACGACACTCAATTATTGACTTATTGGGTTGTGTTTGCTTTTTTAAATGTCATTGAGTTCTGGTCATCAGCAATCTTGTACTGGGTTCCATTCTACTTTTTATTTAAATTAGTATTCTTGTTATACATTGGTACTCCATCTACTGGCGGGGCTACATTGGTCTATGAACATGTTGTCAGTCCAGCTTCGGATGTAATTCTTGGTGCAGTCGCTAAAAGAGTCGATTAGATAGATACAATAGCGATACTTGAATAGGATATTTAATGTACTATATAATGAATGTCGTGTAGAAATTCAACGCTTGGTTGAGCGTGATTTCATTGTGCTTAAAAATAAAAATAGGGCTCAATCAGGAAATGAAATTTAGCAATTGAACCGTAGTAAGGAGGATGTGTCATTGAGCGTTCAATGTCACTCACCCTTCATTGCTCTCCCTCACACCTGGTGAAAGGAACAAAGGAAATGATCCTATGAATTGCTGGTGAATGGATCGATCTAACGGGTTTCCCTTCAATCGCAAGCAATGCAAGGTTAAATAATAATTTCAGACCGTGGTGAAAAAATAACATCATGAATTCAGATGACGATGTAATTTTCCTGCGGACGGCTGGTAACTCACATGAATTGAGTGGCTAGCAACCATTCAAAGGGTCATGGAAGATCGCTGCAAAGAGGTAGTTTTAAACTTCTACACGCATAGGTATAGTGTAATTGTATAGAAGGTTATTCTTGCTACTATAGGTCCATTGTTTGCATTGTTTAACACCTATCGACATTCAGTTTTTTTATTTTTTTTTTTATCACATTCCAAAACAAACAACTGAATTTCAGGTCAGCCTCATCAGACAGTTAGAAAATATTACAT
>JAXQKE010000264.1:0-29015 GCA_037042355.1 Candida sp. Y128-05E | reverse complement strand
ATGGTCACAAAAAAAAAGTAACTATTGGTTTTCTATCGAACAACCATACTTATTCTACATAGACTGCAGTTATTGGAGTCTACTTTCATTTTTAAGAAAAAGAACTAACTAATCTATGGTATTTAGAATGATATTTCAAGATATTAGTTGTTAGAATTTGCATCAATTCCTAGAATCAATAGCTGTACTGGATATCCTAAAATGTTTTTTTAAGACATGCATATATTGAGAATAACCTATAAATATCTAAAATTGTACTTTAAAATAACCGTAATAGAAATTAGCAGTACCACCTTAGCCATCCAATGGCTCTTCCCTCTGGTGAGGGATATGGAGAAAAAACCGTAGTAAAAACCTCTCATGGGTTAGTAGTTAATGATTGTATTTGATTTATAAATTAATAATGAGATAGTTTTGAGCCATTTTTTGCTAGTGCCTAGTTGTTGTGGAAATAACAGTGTTTCTCCGGTACCACAAGAAGCCTGGCTAGCTCAATGGCTAGAGCGTTTGACTTTTAAAAGTCACATAAAGCGCACTTTAAAAGGTATCAAAAGGCTGCGGGTTCGACCCCCGCGTCGGGCTTACTTTTTTACATTTACTAACTTAGAACTAGCGCATTACTAGTAGTATAGTTTGAATAAATTTTAATGATATACTGATTGTGGTACATACTAATTCAGTTTAAATTTTTATTTTTATTTCTATTTTTTCGGCGACATTTTGCGATGAGATCGAAGGTGATCTGCATTGATTTGATATGGTACGGTCAAGTACCATTAGTTACAGTACAGCGCTAACAGTATACAGATATATAGCAATATTTAGACGTTAAAAATTGTCGTAGATATGGTGAAAAGATATTTCATCATGAGTAGGGTGATTTGAATTTTCTATCGAACAGCTTTCCTTATTGTTGATATACTGAAGTTATTGTAGGCTACATTTGGTGTTTTCAAGAATAAAATGATCCATGGTATTTAGAGAGAAAATACAACATATCAGTTGCTTCAATTGGCATAAATTCCCAGAATCGATAGCTGTAATAGATATTCTGCCTTTTCATCGCGACATTTTTCCCCTTAGCGCCCTATTCTCATATATTTTAGCAAAATTCTACCTAACAAGAAACGCGCAAATGGTTTAGTGGTAAAATCCAACGTTGCCATCGTTGGGCCCCTGGTTCGATTCCGGGTTTGCGCATTCTTTTTTTTGCTTTTTGACCACCGCGTTAACACTTTTTTTAGTATGAGAAACACCACTTGGTTGTAAAATCAATGGATTATGGAATTGGACCGCTTGAACTTGAGGAATCCTATCAAGCTAGGCTACTATGATCCCTTCGACATTTTGCCTCATGTTAAAGATGATTTGCAGAGCAAGTTCCCTTTGACTAACTTACACTGGAAGCATGGAGATTCAAAATTACATTCAATAGCTTTATTACCAGTGACTTTGGTGGAAGAAGTTCCAAAACTTGGGTCTACGAATGATGAATCAATCTATTCTAGGATTATGTTTGTTCAGTATGACAATTTGGACACATACCGCTCACAAGTACGACCTTTGATTAAAGAATGGTTGAAGAATTTGGTGATTCGCTATGATTCAGAATGGATGTTGGTGTTGTACATACCACTGACTGTAAAAGATAAACCTTCTACAATAGTCAAGCATTCATCTTATGATAAATTGAAGTTGGATTTTGGTGAGGATGGTCAAGAATTGGTGAAGTTGGATTTTACTACTGATAGATTAAGATGTTTCAAAATAAAGCAACAGGATACGAGTATTGTTAAATTAGAAGCTATAAATGATATTATACAATCGTTAAAATCGAATTTGCTTACTTCATTCACTAACAAATATGATTTTTTAATCAAAAAATTAACTCCCGAGAAATTAAGCCAGAATTTCATCACCAGACTAGAATTGGGGGATTTGTTTAACGATATGCGTTTGTTTCAAGAATCATTGGATATATATGATGATTTGCAAGTGGATTTGAACCAATTGATGAAAATTAATCAATTTTCCCTAAAAATTGATTTACCCTCAAATTATCAAGACTATCAATTTGAACAGTCAGTACAAAAAGTCAATTTGAAAAAATTGGATAATGATGTGGCTTTGTTTGATATCAAATGTGTGCTATTTATAAACCAATCGGTTTTGTTGCAATCGTTAGCAAACTTTTCTAAAACTTTATCAATTTCGGCGATTTATATATCAAAACTTTATCAACGATTGATCAAATTTTTACAAGACTTATTAAATAATTTCCCCAATTACGACTTGAATGAATTCATTGTCGTTCTCTGTGATTATTATCTTGATTTGCCAATTTGTGCGAAATTAATTGAAATTAACAATAATACTAGAGATGATCTGAATTATCAAGTTCATGAAATTTTGGAGTTTAGAGGTGAATTGAAATTATTTGAAAGATCTCGGTTGTTACAAATTGGTAGTAAATTTGATTATCAAATTGAAGGTATACAAATGGATATTGGTTTAGAGGAGCAAGAGTTTCAAGATTATTCTTATGACAAGATTAAGAATATCATCAAATCTTCAGACTCATTTTATCAACAATTCGAATCAATTACAGAATCAGTAATTGAAGATTTTGTTAAATCGGGTAGATCCAAATCAATTGATCTTTTAAGTATTGATTTGGCTTTATTGCGTTATCAACAGAAAAAGTACCAAGAAGCGTTAATGATTTTGCAACAATCATATGATTTTTTCATCAATAATGGTTGGAATTTTATGGGAGGGTTTCTTTTGGAAGTTTACTTGAATTGTCTAACTCAATTGAATGTTACGGATTACAAACTAATGACAACCACCTGTTTGAAATTATTCTCCAATGTTGGTGACATTAAATCGCAAGATGTGGTTGGCATTAATAATTTTGGTGTAATAAAACAAAAATCACAGTTGGAAAATTTGTTTCTGAGAATTGTTGAATATTCAGGGAAAAGGAGTAGTATTCTTGAGTTCCCACTTGACTTATTCTTCAATTTAACTCAAATTCCGTATCTTGTCGCCGATGAAAATTCTTATAAATATTTTGTTGAAATCATTTTGGACATTAAAAGTGAAATAACTTTCGATGTACAGTCAATTACTTTATCAATGGCTGATTTTGAAACTAATGAAACCATGGTTTTTAACACTTCCAATTTTGCTTTAAATGATAAGAAAATTAAATTATATTCCAACGAGTTCAAGTTAGGGGTTTTTAGTCCGTTAAAATTGATAATATCAATTAATGAAAATCTTCAATTTGTTCAAGAAATTAATTCAGCAGATGACGAAACCGAGGACCATAATACTACTACAAATGTGATATTGGCTCCTAAAATTAATAATATTTATCTGTATCAAAATCCTAAAAAGTTCTGGTGCCAATTTAGCAATTCTCCCAATATTGTATTAGGATCTACCGAACTATTACTTTCACTTAACAATGCTGATTTTTTAGTTGAAAATTTGAAAGTAGAAATCAGTTCAGAGACAGATGGTATTGAATTCACAGGGGATGTGAAAATGAAAATCAATAAAATTGATTGTAATGGTAAATTCGATCTCAAAATACCTTATCTATATTATGGCGACGAAAAATCAGTCAAAATCAAAGCACAAATTGAATATTCCTTGAACGGTGAAAATCATAAACATGTGATACAAGATGAAATTGATACCACGTTAACTGTATCAGTGTCTGTACAAGATACATTTAGAAAAGACTTCATATACTCCAAATTTCAAATTGGTACTGCCATATCGAGAAAACCATTAAGACTTTTGTCTACAGAATTGGTTACGAATAATGACAATTATGAAATAAGTCGTCCTGGTTTACCATTGGATCCATTGATAACTTTTGCCGAACAACCAGCTTCAATCTTCTATAAGATTATTCCTAAGCAAGACCATAATATTAAAAATGATGATTGCCTCGATCTTGATGTATATTATCTGAATATTCGAGAAGAATGTGAGGCATATATTCTTGAGCATTATAGTAAATCGATGGGACCAATCTTTGAGGAATACAAATTAATTGTTGGTAAATTGATAGTCCAAGAAGCCAAATACGACTTAAACAGTTTTGCCATAAATTCATATATTAGGATATTAAATTCGAGTGAAATCAAACAAATCAATGATAATATTTTACCAAAATATATTAAAAACAAAGAGAATTTGGTAAAAATACAAGACCAAATTGAACAACTGATTGATAAAGTCGTTACTGTGGATAATAATATTGAATATCCGAAAAATAAATTACATATTTCAGTTCCAATTCCTACACTACAATTTCTTCTGATTGTTGATTTTGAATTTGAAAGACATTCCCAATATTTAGTTGGTGAGCCTATACAAACAAAGGTAGTTTTATCTACAATCACAAGGTGGGCTTGTGAAGGTACCAAATCTAAAAGCCAGCATTTTCAATTCTGTTTACAGAATGATGATAATTGGTTGATTTCTGGTGCCAAAAAACAATCATATATTGTGGAAACGAGTCAAGAAAATGTATTTGAATTTGATTTAGTTTTGATACCTTTAATTGTAGGTAATCTAACATTACCAAGGGTTTCGATTAAGCAACTTGGTGAAGAATTGAAAGATTCTGACATGGACTTGAGTTTACGAAATGGACTGGAAACAATCTTAGTTGTACCAGAATTAGATAGTATAACTTTTTCCTTTTAGCATATATGCATATAGCATTCACTTATCAGTGTACATTATACTTATATTGATGTAGAAGCAAGTAAAGGTAAATTAACAATTAATTGTTTTACGATTTGGACGGATGTGGGATTCGAACTATGGAACTAATACACACCTAAAAAAATGATTTTCCTTATTGTGGATAATCTGATTTAGCCTGCAAATATTCCTATTTTCCACTCAAAGATATTACCAGGACGATTATAACTCTGTATTCACAGTTATCTTTAACGTATTTTAGCGTTAAATGGGCAAATCAGTTTTATTCTTTATTCTTCAATGTTTGTAATAGTTGCAAAAATGTGCAAAAAAATCCAGAGTCTTAAAAATCCAAAAATATAAAATTTTCTTTAATTCATTCAATCAATAGTTTACTTAATTTTTTTTTAATGAAACATATTTGTATACTATAATAGACTATAGAAAGTACTTCAAACTAGTGTAATTCGCGATTTTTCTGTCATCCTAGGGCATACAGATATGGATGAAACCGAGATTTTTAGCTTTTAAATAATACGACTTCGTGGCCAAGCTGGCTAAGGCGTGAGACTGTTAATCTCAAGATCGTGAGTTCGATCCTCACCGAGGTCGGTTTATTTTTTTTTGAATTATGGCTACTAGAAGATACTTATTGATGGATATGAATGAATACAATGATACTAGTCTATTCATCTAACTAAACCATCCAACCCGATCGTTCCTTGGTTTCTACGAGTATTTTTCAGTTTCATAATTTTTTTATATTTTTATCAATAAACCTTACAATGATTCTGGTACATCAGTCTAACTATAAACTATATACATCCATTTCAAATAGAATTTCCTTGCACCACATGTGGGTTAT
Organism: Candida sp. Y128-05E; assembly: GCA_037042355.1. Lineage (NCBI taxonomy): Eukaryota > Fungi > Ascomycota > Pichiomycetes > Serinales > Debaryomycetaceae > Candida > Candida sp. Y128-05E. Next base: position 23,422 of record JAXQKE010000264.1, on the reverse strand, counting down.
ATTCCCCTATAAACCAATTTCACGAAAACCTTTAATGATGTCTTGATAATGGTTCAACGACTAATTTTTCGAAAGTGAACATTTGAGAGATGGCAGTTTGTCTTTCAAGTTGAGCTAAACTAACAAGTCCCTTTTTGTAAAACGAGTTAATTTCTTCTTCATTAGTTAAACCTTTGTGAGCTTTGAAATCAGAGTGCACTTTTCTCTTAGACCATTCTCTGAAGTTATAGTTTTCAAACTTGTTGCTCTTCTGCAACAACTGTCTGTATAAGTTTAATATTTGCTTTGACGATGCCATTCTGTTAACAATATCCAAGTGACTGTCAATTAATCATCAACAGTTTCTAGATTGAGCCTTTGAAAATCGGGGGACCATATGCACTACCATACTAAAAATTATTAAAATACATACTAAACACAAATACAAACTATTAATCTATATAAACCATTGGATCTAAGCCTTTTCCAGGGCTTTCTCTGCTTCTGTTTGTTCGTTTAAGAATTGGGCAAATTCAGCATCTGTATAGGCTGTACGTTTACTTTTTTTTGATTTTTTAGCAGTGGCATCGGCCATCATTTCTTCAAAGATTCTGGCTTCATCGTCTTCTTCAGGAGATCTTTGAACAGCAGTCATTTGTTTACCAATATACAAAACCGCTTCCGCTCTGGCCAATCTTTGTTTCTTGCCCAATGATTTATCATTAAGAACTTTATCACAGACTTTATTTAAGACCCCAGTAATTTCGAATTTTGTAGACGCCCAGGCAGTGGCTAAGAACTTACCAGTGATATGTCTTTCGCGTTCCGCCTGGAGGTATTTTTCTTGATCGGAAATTTCGCCACCTTGTTGTTTAGTCAATTCCAATTGTTCTTGTTGTCTGACCATTTCGTCAACTGCGGCTTGGGCATCCAATGCTGTCTTTAAAATAGAGAACCCGGTTCTCATGGTATTAGTCTTGGACTTGACCGAAGTGTAGAGTTTGGAAACACCAAATGTTTTCAAGGACGAGGAGGTGGCCTGGGCTTGATCGGTATAGATCGAACCAATCAAATGTAACATTTGTAAACCAAAACTTTCAATTTTCATATCTTCAAATTCCTTGTGTAATTTGGATTGGAAGTTATTCAACCCATCAGTGTTGGTCTTGGCTAATGTATACTTTTCAATCTTATCAATCAAAATTGTTGCCAAATCATCGACTCTCTTTTGTTTTTCAGCTTTCAAATCCTCTTGTAATTTGATAATTTGTTCACGTTGCTCCCTGGTCATCTTTTGCTTCTTCTTTCTCTTGATTGACTCCGAAGTCAATTCCGCAGTTGACGAAGGTTTCGATACATTGTTATTGGCATCATCAGTAACCATGACTTCACTGGAAGACGCCGGTTTACCATCAACAGGAGTTACATCACCCTCGTTTTCCTCCATGATTTCCGCCGTCTTACTCAAATCCGAAATCATCGATAACTGTCCAATCCAATCATTAAATCCTTCACCCCCAAACACCATCGACATGAATTCTTCTGGATTAATGTCGGCAGCTGCTTCAGGATTTTGCTGCTTCATTCCTTCCGCACCTAACTCATCGTACAATGCCCTGGATTCGGGGTTTTGTAAAATCCCGTAGGCTTCCCCCAATTCTTGAAACTTTTCAGCAGCTTTGGGATCATTACCATTCTTATCGGGATGCAATTTAATTGCTTGTTTTCTATAAGCTTTTTTCAACTCTACTTCAGTAGCAGTAGACTGAACACCTAAGATATCATAATAAGTCGTTTCCTTAACCATTGCTAGAAATAACCAAAATATAAGTTTACTATGTGTTTTGCCTATATAAAAAATTTATGATCGCGGTTAATGTACTAAGCCTGGAACAGCCAAAGAAGGAAAAGATAAAATTTTAAAATGGGCGGAGAATCGTTAAGAAATATATTAGATAAGATCAGTTAGTATTAGTAGTAGTTATAAATTTACTTACTTCTATAAAGTTAAACCAATATTTAAATTCAATTCGTATGACCGGCATATCAATTAAAACCAAGGTAATTTATCATTACCCGCCCAGATCAAGTCTCCGGCTAACAATTTCTGGTGGTCTTCGGGAGTGTTCATCAATATAGCTGAGCGAGACCCGTTTTCAATATCGGTAACAGCGTTGTAAGAGTTGACTAAATATGAAATGATTTCAGAACTAACTTCCGATTCCCATAAGGTGATCTTGGAAACATTCCACGAGGAGACAAATTTGTTGAATGTAGTTAATAGTTTCTTTGTCATGTTGGTTTCATCACCTTGCAAAATGACAATTTTCAAAATGGTCAAAGTCGATTCTTGCGGACTACTATAGTCTTGGGTCCAGACTATGAAACCGGATTGGGTTCCATCAGATACTTTCAACCCAAAGGTTTGGTTACCAAAAGATTTCAATGTTGAAAGTATATCTGGATAACTGGCGTGTTCGAAATCGTATTTTTGAGGACTGAATAGGGTATATTCGATATATTTCGAGCGTAAGTGGAACCAGTCGAGGGGGTTGGAACTAGGGTTCATGGAGACAATAGTAGGATTAGAAATAGGACCAGATGCGCTAGCATTTGGTGCGATGGCATGTGCTTCTGAAAAATTAGCTTTTGATAAACTTTGCGCTTCTAATATTTCCCGATTCTGGTGATTATATTGATCCATTAAGGGGCCAAAATCCATAAATTTCAACTCTTCAATGGTGTAACCCTCAGAATCAGTCATCATGTTGCTTTGGCGTACGCCGTGACTGGAATGGTTACCATTTGAAGTACAATCACCATTTGAAGTACAATCACCATTCAAACCATTCAATTCATTCGAAGAATGAATTTCCTGATTTGGACGATTCCACTTAACCAACTTAACCTCCATACTTTCAAACCCCAGCTTACAATAATATTCCCCAACCTCACTATACAAAAAGGTATAATCCACCTTCCCCTCCAACTCTTCCAACACCAAATCGACCATAACTTTAGCCAAACCCTGACCTCTGTTTTCTGGAAGCACATAGACACCACCTATACAGGCACATTTAGTATCAACAACCTTCCCCTTTACAATCCTCCAACTAGGTCTCACCAACACTTCTATAGTGGACAAAGTAATGGTATCCTTCATCAACTTGTACACCTGTAAATCCTCAGTTTGAGTACACAAGCCTATAACGCGTTCCCTTACAACATAATCGTGGGCAGATAAGCAGCCTTTCCAAGAAACAGCATTGTGTAAGCGAGAAGTATTGATTTCGTCTTTATTGTAGATTCTTTCGAGAGAATATTTGTTGTTATTGATCTTAGTAGGCATTTGTAAGAAATGAAGAAGTTATTAGTAATGAATGGGAGATAGTTCTCTGTTTATATAGGCGCTAGTTGTAAGCGCTATCTATTAACGTTAACGGTTTTTTTAGCACCAGGGCTTCTAGTACCTCATCACACTTAACTGACTTCCTTCGATAGCCGCTACCACTTGGAAGTAGCAGTTAGTACCACTTGGTAGTAAATTTTACTACGAGAAGTGGGGAGAAGTCAGAGTGAGTAATATTATTATTTAAGTGGTGGCTATTTTACCTAATTGGGATGCGCTCTTACAAACCTCTAACCACAACCACAAACGAAGGAAACGATAACAACTATTAATAGTAGTAGTGGTAGTATACAATCACTACTATACCATTGTTCTAAATATTTATCTTTATCTCTTATCAGTATTTATTATTAGTATTATCGTCATTGGTATTATTCTTAGTATTTGCATGATCTCACGAATGACCCAATTGTAGTTCTAGATTTAGTCGAGATATAAATGAATCATGTATTCAACTGTGGGTGAACTATATTGTTTCGGCTAATCAAGGTTAACCTTAGTTTTGGTGGTATTTATGTTTCATGGTTGTCACTTATTGTCATTGGATTTTTGATTGTAGATTGCGTCCATGGGGTAAAAGACTTGTGTATTGATTTTTCTCTATTAATGATCATTTATGTTTATATCTTATATATAATATCAATACACGCTAACGTGTATTGGATTTGGTTAAAAAGTTGGTTATGATTATACTATTTCTACATCTATGATTCCAAGCAATATATATTAGCTAAAGTAAACATCTGCTGAAAATCACCTTCTTCGGGCGTTGTAAGCAATAGTTAGCATTGACTTTAACAACAAAAAAGATTATTGTTAAAGTGAAGAATTAAAAGAGTGGTAAATTGAGGATATATTTAGTTGGCTGTAAAGAAGGGTAACTCAATTTAATCGTTTTTGGAGAAAGTGCCATTTTCAATTTTTGTTTGATAGTTAACTAGGTATTGACAGTGGATAAAGAGAATACAGAACTAGACTAAGATATCGTTGCATTCTTAGTTTGTAGATTTAAAAAAAAATTGATTGACATTATAAATTCTTGGTTATACTAACTATTATATTGGTAAAATAATCATTCGGTTATTCTAACGATTTGTTCAGTAGCATCAAGAACAGATTTTTCTAAATCGATATATTCAATTCCTAAAGCTTGTCTCGATTTTTCATCATTAAATCTAAAAGGTACTTCCACTTGGCCAACAGTTGGAAATGATTTTTGAGGATATTTTGGCTGCAAAATATCCACCATTTTTTTACCCGTGAAAGTACTATTAGTAAGTATTAATCTTTGTTGTAAATCTTTCTCAAAAGCAACGATATGTGCTTTGGCAGCGTCTCTAACATCAATAAAATGACCCGAATCCAATCCCGGTTCCAATTTACCTTTAGTCACTAAAAGATTAACGATTTCTGCAGATACATTAAGCGTGGGCGTAACATCTTCATCGAACGCTTGGGGACCAAATACATAAGAAGGCAAAATTACTGACAATTTGAATTTTGGTCTATTCTGTTCAACAAATTTCCAAGCGGCCTTTTCAGCTAAAGTTTTCGATAAGAAATATCCCACTGCACCCCCATTAGCAGCAACCTCTTCAGTAACATCACTCCAATCCAGTTCATCATATTCCGGTTTTGGTTGAAGTACATGGAAAATTGATACAACTGACGAAGTCAATACAAAATTAGTAACATTTTTCCCATATTTGCTAACACCACTCAAAGCATTCACAGCACCATCAATAGCGGGACCCGTAATTTTTTTAAGGTCCGTTTCATCAAAAGTTACTGGAGATGCCAAATGTAAGAATTTAGTAACTTGTGGATAATCCTTCAATACCTAAAACGCTTCTGGATCTTGTAAATCTGTGACAACTACAAATTTGAAATTTGGATTGTTAAATTGTTTCGAAAGAGCTTCACCTTTACTGTCACTTCTAACAGATCCAATTACTTTGTATCCAGCTTCTAATAATTGCAAAATTGTTTGTTTGGCAACGAAACCATTAGCACCTGAGACGAAAACTGTTGTAGACATATTTACTTGTTTGTTTTTTTGGTCATCGTAAAAATCAAAGACATTCAACCACTTTTATAGTCTCCTACACCATATCATTCGTTGACATTGGTGCCATGACCCTATTACAAATTCCTATTACAAATTCCTATTACGAATATCATTATATGTCAAAGTTTGTCAGCCGGAGTTGTCTCAATTGGGATCACATCCCGAAAATTGCAAAATCCATATCGGATTAACCAAAACAAGTGGCAAGGATAACGAAGCCACAACATCCACGGCATTCTAATGGCCAACTTAATGATACATAGTATATACCTACCCATTTGTAGCTGGCGTGGCTTTTGTTGTTTGGTGCCATGGCAAGTGAGCGTTTATAATTTATACTATTTGCTATGATTAAGAATAAACTCTCCATTCAAGAATAGTATACCACCCATATTTGGCATGGCCCACAATCAACAACAATCACATTTTATAAACAAGCTGACACTAATAAATTTTGAAGAGACAGACATTGTGGTTTTGTGTATTTAGGCTAAGCCAGAGAATAACTATGAGACAACAGAAATTCCACCAATGCAATTGTTTACATTTCAATTGAACAATGTGGATTTGTCGAGTATTTACAATAAATATATGAAACTCATTACTTTTATGTATCGGGGAAAATTATTTTTAATCTCCGATCTTTTTCTCCGGCCCCACATTAACCTTGATCCATTTGAAGGCCGAGATGAATTATTTGACGGATGCTTAGGCATTAATGTAGGATGATCAATTATAGATCGGAGTAGGAGGTTAATATAGCCTATACCTTCCCACTTGTCTCACTGGTTGCGTAACCAGACGTTGTTACCGAGGGAAGAGATCATGAGTGAACGGGGTATTTTGAACGGGGTATTGTTGTATTGCTCGAAATTTACTATATAAATACCAGTTTTGGGATGTTTTCTATTTAGTACAATATTTCATCATGATTCAAAATATCTTGGTGTTGGTATTAGTGTTTATCGGAGTGTACTTGGTGGTATCCAAGTTAAATGAGTACCGTTATTCTAAGAAGTTTGGCTGCAAACCAGTTACCCATGTTAAACATGATTGGACTTTGGGGTTTTCGTTGGTCAAACCAATGATGGAGGCGAAGAACAAGGGAAGGGTCTTGGAATGGAATACCAATCTCTACGATGATGTCAACAACCCCTTAGCTGATACGTTTTCCATGTGGATTAGCGGGTCCAAAGTAGTAACCACAAAAAACCCCGATAATATAAAACATATTTTAGCTACGAGGTTTAACGACTTTGACTTGGGGGTGCGTCATAACGTCTTTCACCCTTTACTAGGTGATGGAATCTTCACTTTGGACGGTGAAGGCTGGAAACACTCTCGCGCAATGTTGAGACCTCAATTTTCCAGGGAACAAGTCAGTCATGTTAAGTTGTTAGAACCCCATGTCCAGGCGTTGATTACTAACATCTCTAAAGTCAAACATACCCAGTTTGACTTGCAAGAGTTGTTCTTTAAACTTACCGTTGATACCGCTACTGAGTTTTTATTTGGTGAATCAGTCGAATCCTTACGTGATACTACACCCTCCAACAACTTCCCCGAAAGGACTCACTTTGCTGATGCATTTAATAAATCGCAAAATATCTGTTCTAAACGGATATTGTTACAAAAGCTTTATTGGTTGATCAATAACCAGGAATTTAGAGATGCAAATGATATTGTACACAAGTTTACTGATCATTATGTCAAACATGCATTGGAAATGTCTAAAGACGAATTGGATAAACATTCAGGGTACATTTTCTTGTACGAATTAGTTAAACAAACGAGAAATCCTAAAGTGTTGCGTGACCAATCGTTGAATATATTGTTAGCAGGAAGAGATACTACCGCCGGGGTATTATCGTTTACTTTTTTTGAATTGGGAAGAAACCCCCACATTTTGAAAAAGTTACAACAGGAAATTCATGATAATTTTGATAAAGGTGAAAACTCGAAAGTGTCAGAAATAACTTTCGAATCTTTGAAAAGATTGAACTATTTGAAAGCGGTTATCAATGAAATCATGAGATTGTATCCCTCAGTGCCTAAAAATGCTCGAATTGCTAATAAACCGACCTTTTTAATCAAAGGTGGGGGTGACCAGGGTCAAGATCCAATTTATATAGCCAAGGGACAAGCGGTCCTGTACTCAGTATATTCAATGCATCGAGACCCAGTGATTTATGGCAAAGATGCAGATGTGTTCAGACCAGAGCGGTGGTTTGAGGATTCGGTTAAACGTTTGGGCTGGGGGTTCTTACCATTTAATGGTGGACCCAGAATATGTTTGGGCCAACAGTACGCATTGACAGAAGTGTCATATGTTATTGTAAGATTATTACAAACCTTCGACGATTTCACCAGTCACATAGACGTCTATCCTCCCAAGAAGGAAAATAACATTACCATAAGTATATCTGACAGCTTGCCAATGACTGTAAATTGATAAAGCCGGCGCATTCTATTTAGTATTTATATAGTTATAATCAATTGCCTTTAATAATGACTATTGTTCTTTTGGTGTTCAACTTCTGGTATGGTTTCTCTATTAACCAAGCTCGATTTATCAAATAACTTTATTATAATGCTTATCATTTCATTCAATTGTTTTTCTGGTTTGAACAAATAGCATTGTGCTACCTCTAGATTTGACTTCAATTGTTTTGGGGGACCTGTAGTCGAAATTGACTTTTATTTCAACACCAATAGTACTTACGAATTATTGAATTAAAACCAAGTATCTTTATACCTATTTAAAACTTGGCAACACCACTAACAATCGATGAAACCCCAGAGGTTTGTCAGTTTTTGCAGCAATTGATGAAAATCTACCACAATAAAAAATTCGCAATTTTTTTGGGTGCTACCATTTGGATTATTTTTCATCTTTCAGTAATATAAACAATATCTTTACTATAAACCACCACAAATACAATGGAATTACTTCCTCAGGGCCAAAAGAATACTGCCACTGAAGTGCAGTGGGAAGATCAACAGAGGATCAACAAATTCTCTACTTTGATTAATAATAAAGATGAATTGGAAGCTGAGTTGGTGACGTTAAAGCAAGAATTAGAATACTTTGAGGATTTGTCTTTGGAGATTGAATTGTTGGATGAAGATGAGCAAATCCAGTATAAATTAGGTGATGCATTCATTTATATAAAAGTAGAAACTGCTTTAAGTAAGATTGAAACTGAACAAACTCAGTTAAATGAGAAGGTTGAGAAAATTGATGGTAAAATTAGTGAAATTGATGATAAGTTGGGTGAGTTGAAGGCTGCTTTGTATGAGAAGTTTGGTAATAATATTAATTTGGAGAGATAATGTAGTGAGTACGAGCGAAGCGAGTACGAGCTGAGAGTGTAAGATCCCGCGAAGTGTGTGAATTATGCTAGAAGATGAACGAAAGATGTTTGTATGATAGATATTGTATATAAATATTATTAAAGGTATTATTTGATAATATTTCTTAAAATGCTGGTAAAAATATATGCCTAGACATATTAAACTTTATTATTTTGTTAAGGATGTTTTCATAATATTAAAGCTTATGATATAAAGGAGGTAAAAATACCTATTCGACTAGATTCTTGTGATAGGTAATTCATATTTATAGCTTTAGAGTTAATACTAGTACTATTTGATTCACTTGAAAGAGAGTTAGATTAATGGTAGCGCCGGGAGCCGTGTCTAAACCGTATCTTGCCAAACATGAAATTGTACAGTCCAGTTGCAAGCAATACTTTCCATCTATTCCACAAATCACAATTACTCTGTAAATATAATCTAAAAATAATGTTGGAATCTTTCATTAACAGGATTTCAGGAGCTTTTAACATCATAATTGTTTGGATAGTCTCAGGCTTTGTTTCGGTGCTCGGCTGTTGTTTTAGCTAGTCGGTAACAGTTCTTTAGTATTATATTTATTGTTTTATATTTACATAATGTTACATTAATACATGTTCATTGAATCGTTCGAAGATGATTTATTGACCTCTTCAAATCATTCAAATCATTCAGTTTACCATTTTTAAATGATCTAATGCATCATTCTTCGAATGACTCGTTAGTATACAGATCAATCTTCATCACTATCTTCGTAAGCGGGTATATCAAACCCGGTGTCTTTTGGTTTTGGTTGATCATCTATTTTCTTTTTAACCGGTTCATCTAGAGTTTCTGCGGGTCGTTTGACGGGGCGTTGTACCGGCTGGCTACTGGTGCTACCATTCCTCCTTTCAGCTTCTCTCTGTTTCCACGCCTTTGCAATAACCAGACACGCATCATACACTTCTTGTTCCCGCACCCCATCTTGGATACTTAATAAAATCTTCTCAACCACTGATATGTGATTCCCATTGGACTTATCGTTTCTGAACCGCATCATTTCCCAGAACCCGGGCTTCTTGGCCTTCCTACATTCCACAATCCTCCCCTGGAGAGGTTGTTCCAACCCTTTTAGTCTCTCCCAGTCTGAATCCTCCAACTCAAGTTCCGCAAAGTCCGAATGGACCTGCTGTCCTTGCCACACTTTAAGTTTAATAATATTAGGTTTTGTATCATAATCGGTATACGTCGAGTCGGGATCCTTTTCATCCTTATCAGGATCTTGCACTTTATTGAAAACAAACTCGACTTTATAGTCGACAGTATTCTCCTCGGCTGGTTTCCACTTAAGTAGGGACTGGTCCGTGCCAAAGATGTATGGGGATTCAGCACAGGTGAAGATCAACCCATCGGATTCATGAAATAGTTGATCCTTCTTATTCAACACCTCATCTGCGTGATAAGAAGCCAACATGGCTTTAAACCCCACTTTAAAAGGAAAATTTTTAGAAATTTCCAAATTTTTCACTTTAAACCGATCGAACGGTTTCATGATCTGTTCTGTAATGTACCCAAGTCTCTTGGGCAACGGCCTATCTACGATAGATTTACCATTCATGACCAAACAATCAAAAATGCAATATCGTAAAATGGGTTCAGAAACATTTTTATTTTCCAAAACCAATTCCCCATCCAAGAGAGTACCATGATGAAAACTAGGATTTTCTGCAGTCTCGGTTAAACTTAAAGGAAAATGTATGTTGGGAACATGATAATAATCATTTTCACGAGTAATCAAGAAAACCCCTTCACCATTTTCATGGTGATTAATTATGAAAAGCAAACATCTTAACCCATCAGATTTTTCACAAACGAAATAATCCTTCTTTAACATAGTTTCTTGTAAATGTTTTCTTTCAAAAGAAACAGGTTGAGAGCCAGGAAACCCATGGTGTCTTCTGCCTAATAAATCAGCCACCATTAATTGTAAATCATGAGTATCTTGTCTAGATAATTTATTACCCGGTATTTGAGGAATATCTCTCTCTTCCAATTCAATCATAGGAAATAAAGAATATAGATGGTGTATGGTAAAATCTGGTAAAATAAACCTATTAAAAATGAAGGTATGTGTAGTTGTATTGTATTGGATTGTTACTAGGTATTTGTTTCATTGCACTGATTCTTGTTTTGGTCAAATCGAGTTTTTAGGAGTTACCCGGATATTCAATTTTAGTGAAAAGTAATATAGGAGGAATAACAACAAGGCAAGAATAGATTAAACAGATATAGTATATAGTATGAGATTAACATCTCAAATCATCACCAACGCACCCATTATCATTAATCCAGAAGGTAAGCTAACACTACAATTAAGACACTTACAATTACCTACAATTGAAAACTTGGGTATTACTCAAGATAAGTTTCATACAATTGATTTCACTAATAATGAATTATTGGAATTAGATGGTATACCTAATAATTTCACCAATTTAAATACTTTGCTACTTGCTAATAATTATATCACCAAAATAAGTGATGCTTTTCCAACAGACAATAATATCATTTCCCTTTCGTTGATTAATAATAATATTAAATCCTTTGATTGGAACTGGCATACTAAGTTTACCCATTTGGAGACGCTATGTTTGCTTAATAATCCTATTTGTTCGCTAAATCATTATAGATCATTTATCATTTGGTTGATTCCAAGTTTAAAGGTTTTAGATTTTCACAAAGTTAAACAAAGTGAAAGAGATACTGCCATTGCTTTGTTTGGTGATTATGATAATCTAAATGAATTGGCTCTATCTCTACTTAATAATACTTCTATCTTGCCTGATAAAGTCACTCATGTTCAAACAGTGGTTAAGAAGTTGACTACAGAAGAAAGGAAACAATTGTTGTTTAAATTGAAAGCAGCCGATTCGATTGATGAGATTGCCCAAATTGAAGCGACGTTGAAACAGGGGTATGTATAAACCCACCCGAAGGGTGGGTTTGTTTTATATTTTTTAATCATTTATTATGATTACTTTAAAATTTGTGATGACGTATTCTGGTGTGTCATCGTACCCATCTTATTAGAGGTTGGTATTTTTATAAACATATCATCATTATATGATTCCTTTACTGAAAAAACAAGGGTATGAAATAAGAAATAATCTATAGGTTGTGATGATTTATGTATTATTGGTGGCTACATTATAATTGTTCATACATTTGTGATTATGGCACATAAGGTCCATGGAACAAGGGTAGTACGAAATATGAAAACAATCTATATACTATGGAAAACCAAACTATATAATTTGTGATGACTTATGACACATAATGCCCATGAAACCAAAAAGAATGCTAGAAATGGAGACAAGATGAAATTGTCAGAATTGGAATTTTCAACTTGTTGGTGACAAATCTCCTGGATCTGGTTCAGTTTTAATTGATTTACACATATTGTCTCTGTTGGTTACTTTCAAGCTACTTAGATCTTTCATCTTGATTCGTTCTTTTAATTTTCATGATTTGATTGGTTATTAAATCACCTTTTGAAAATCTTACCATTGGATGCTCCATTGGAGCAGATGCCGAACTGCAAGATAGCCTGATATAGATATGTACATTAGTGTTCCTATTTATTGAGTTTTGGCATGAGTACTTTGTAGTAAAATAAAATGCACTACTCTTATTATTAGTTTTTCCAATAGTTGGAATATCTAAGTATACAACAGATTTTTGTTATAGCTTGTTTTCTGTTGAGATAATTGTAAATTTCAATTCACTGATTATTGGGATTACTATTATTCCTATCGGAATTTTAGCGCACCGGTTAATTGACATGGGCTTATTTTTAATTTATAATCATCAACGGCTTCTTGTAGTAATGTATCATTGATTAATTAGGGTTAATGCTTCGTAAGAAAATACAAAATTTAATAGCCACTACTCGGCTTTTACTTTACTATGGTTGAGTTGATAATATTTTAAGTAAATTTAATATTTTTTTTTTTACACCAAATTGTAGAGAATGATTGTTTCTATTACTATATCTATAAATGTTCTATTGTTTCTTTTACTTCTTTTCTTCTTTTCCATCAATTTTTCAAATTTAATCAGGTTTAAATTTTTTTTGTTAACTTTGGTTTCCCTCATGGTAAATTAAATTCAAATTTTTTGTTTCATTTTATTATAATTTTTTCCATTTTATTTAATTGACGGGGAAATCTCATTGGAAATTGGGGTTTTAAAGCAGACGATTTCTATTGATATTCCATTATCGTAAAAAATCACTAAAATTTCATCCAAAAAAAGTTTCCAGTAATTTTCATTCATTCATGTCTGGATTCAGACCAAAAAGAAAAGCAACAGCAAACAAATCTTACAATGACACACTAGAAGAGATCAACGAAGAAGAGGGAAGAGTTAGTGTTCCCACTCCAGTGGTTAAGAAGAAAGTTTTCAAAAAAGTTGACCTGCCAATTAAAGGTGAGGCCAAAATTACCATTCCTTTTAACTGGCAGAGCATACCCAAACCAGAGGACTATTTTTCTAATAAATTGGATTTGTCAGACGCTTATATAGATTTGGACTTGCAAACCCTATATTGTCCCAATTATGAAAATGAATCTAGAGTTGATAAAAAAAATGGATTTTACTTAACCAAAGGTGATTATATATACATGATCAGTGAACCTCCTGGTGAACCTTACTATGTAGGTAGAATCATGGGCTTTACTAAAAAGAAAGATGAAGTTTCCAATGGAGGCATTGTAGATGCTTCGAATTATATGTTCCAAATACAATGGTTCTACAGACCTCGAGACATCTCCAAATCAACAACCGACTCGCGGTTGTTGTTTGCTTCGATGCACACAGATACTTGTCCCTTTGTTAGTTATCGAGGCTTGATCACTGTGAGGCACAAGCAGGATATCGAAAATGAATATAGTCGACTGAAAGAAAATGTCAAAAAAACCAAAAAGACCAACCCTCTAAACTCCACGGCGTTGGAGAGTTATTCATTACAGCCAAATTGCTTTTATTTCGATAAACTTTTTGATAGGTACATGATCAAGTTTTATGAAATACTCTCGACAGATGATTTATTGCAATACGGAGACTCGGCCAGCAGCAAAAGTAAAAGTTTCTTACTAGCATTGAATAAACGGTTTGAATTCATATTCATGGAAAGTCAACGAACTAAAGGATTGATTTCCAGTTTTGGCTCGAGCTCGAGAAACTGTGAAAAGTGTGAACTATGGTGCGATTCTCCTCAAGATACAATCAACTGTGTCGTGTGCCATAAATACTACCACATGTTCTGTTTGGATCCACCATTGTTGAAAAAACCAAGTCGTGGGTTCTCATGGGCCTGTGCCCTTTGTACCAAGGAACAGGAATTGGTATATCAAAGCAAACGTATAGTCATGCTTTCTCATGATAATAAATCGTCCAATGAAAAAGAACTTACAACAGAAATAAGTGCATTGAGTTCGCCAACTAAAGACGATACATTCTCCAACGCATCGGCTAACCAATCTACAAGCTCCTCACAGGATGAAGCCGAAGCTGAAGTCGAAGATGAAGAATCTCAACCTCTACCGACTTATGAAATTATGGCAGCAGAGTTTTTGAAAAACGATGCAAATTTGAGTTTACAACAACGAAGACTAAAAGAAGAATGGCCAATGCGGTATTTGGGGATGCATTCGAGGTTGGAGGATGCAGTTGATTTAGATGATAGAAACCCGTATCCTCGTGCATCGACTCGATTGGGTGCAAAACATCAAGCAACCAATATCCCTGAATGCAATGGCCATCCTATTGTATACTATGATGTGGAAAAAGGTAATTTGAAGAAGAAACCGGGAGTCCCCAAGAAGAAGAAGAGTTCAGATGAGGATTTGAAAAAGTTGGAGGTACCAAAAGAGTATGGCGAAATTCCACCAAAAGAATATCCTTCATGGTTGCAGCCAAGACCAAAGGGATACATAGAGAGGGGAGTTGATGACGGCGAAGGAGCAACGAGCACTTTGTTGTGGAAACCTAGTGAAGATGATGAACAAAAAAACTTTTCTGAATTGGATTTGTACATAGATAAATGTAACCCAATTGCAGAAAAATTGAACATCTCCGCCAATTCACCAAATTTTGTTGATTACATACTATTGACATATATAAAACATGATAGAAATCCCGATAAGGCACTTGAGGTGGTATCAAAACTAACCAAAAAGATTTTGAAAGAGCCGGTGTTCAATAAGGAAGAGGTGAAAAGATTCGAAAATGGTGTTAAAAAATACGGTAGTGAGCTTCACCCGGTCCAGAAATTGGTCAAATCGCAATCTAGTGCCATGGTTGTTAGATTTTATTATCTTTGGAAGAAGTCTAAGAATGGGAAATTAATTTGGGGCAATTTCGAGGGAAGACGACACAAGAAACTACAAAATGTGGTGAAGGATGAAGCTAAAGCAGAAACACTGGCAGATGTACCTGCAATAGATAAATTAGCAGACCCAGAGGACGACTCGTCATACGAAGACGAGAAGATTGTACAACATAACAGCATGTTCACTTGTAAACATTGTGATACTCATAGATCGGTCAAATGGTTTAGAATAACAGGGCATGACGCTAACTCACACGAGAAATCTGCCGATGGTAAAGATTCGGACAGTATACTTGCATTGTGTTTTCGATGTGCTAGATTATGGAGGCGATATGCCGTTGAATGGGAAAGTCCAGACGAAGTAGAAAAGAAGACTACTAAAGTAACAGGGTGGAAGAAGAAAGTAGAGTCCGAATTGATGAAAGATGCAGAGGCAATTATAGAAGAAGCATCAAACAAAGGTGGAGTTGTCACCTACGACCTTTTACCAGATGGATCACCAGCATTACAAAAAGTGATAGTGATACCACAACCAGCACCAGAGCCACCAAAGAAACCTGGAAGAAAGCCTAAGCCTAAAATGGAGGTTGGGTCATTGACTGAGGCCGTGGCTGAGATTAAAAAGTTGGCTGAGACTGTTCCAAAGACAGCTAAGGTTAAGGAGGTGAAAGTTGAAAAGCCTAAGGTTGAAAAACCTAAAATTGAAAAGCCTAAAGTGAAAAGGGCTCCTGCAAAACCAAGAGCTATTAAAGCAAATGGTAAAGCACCAAAGGCCGTGAAGGACGAAGTCAAAACTGAAGTCAAAACTGAAACGCCAGTCAAGGTGAGGGCAAAGCCTGGACCAAAGAAAAAGGTAGTCAAACTGGAGACAACCACTCCAGAAGTTAAACCAGAAGATAATGGGGTAGCTAAAGAACCCCCGCTTAAAAAGCAAAGGAAACAGCCAAGTTTGGAATCATTAGCAGATCAATTGAAGAATGATAACTACATTGATCCTAACGCGATGTCACCTGTTAATAATATGTCTATTATTTCTGGAGATAAACCACAATTGTTATTTCCCATTGACTCTCGACCATGTTCAGTATGTTTTATTAAGGATTCAAAATTGGTGGACATGTTAATTTGTTCTACTTGCGGGGTTAATGTTCATGGTTCGTGTGGAGGTATATCTATTCCGGATAAAATGCCACGTCCAATAACCGAATGGTCATGTGAAGTGTGTGTCAATGAAATGAAGCAGTTACATTCACCGGAATATAGCTGTCAATTATGTTTTGCTAAATTTTCCAACCCAATATTAAACAAAATTGGTTCAAATGATACTAGACCGAATTATTTGAAACCAATATATGATACTGGTAGATGGTGTCATTTGATATGTGCAGCATTTAGTGCAAACTTAATCGGGTTTCGACCATATGTGTCCAATGTGCCAAAGAAATTAACCAAAGATGATTATGCGAATAAGAAAATTGATTTAATTAATAAAATAATTGGAATTGAAACTGTTTCGCGAGTATTTTCCAATAATTTCGATAAACAATGTCAAATATGTCACAAATTCAATGGATCGTTAATTAAATGTGATGAATGTGATTTTATAAGTCATATGACCTGTGCACAAGATTCGGAGAATTATTCGTTAGGATTTAAATTGGACGATAATGATGAATCCAAATTAATTAAAATTGATGATAAAACAGGAGTAATCAAGCCAGTATTACTTTGTTCAAATCATTCATCGACACTGTCAATATATTCTTTGCAAACATTGGGTAAACGAGTCAATCAGAAGGAGGAGTCCAAACCACTAATTCAGATATATTTGGAAGATATTTCCAAGAATAATCTCGTTAAATTCAGTGGACCATATTTAAAGTCATTACAGTATTTGGAAAATATCAGTAATGTTGGTAAAGTATCTGAAAAAGAAACACTAGATGTACCACAACTGGTTTGTAATCGCTGTAATACAACCAGCTCCCCAATATGGTGGGATGATCCAAATGAGACAAATAAAGAAATATGTCAAAGATGCTATCATTTCGAAGATGATGAAGATAGTAAAGAAAACTCCCCCACCGAAGATTTCATTGATGTATTAAATAAACCTTTGAATGGAGAATATTATGGAATCATTGATGAAAATGATCACGTCACTAATAAAATATTGCAACCGACAATCATTTCAAACAATCAAGTACAACCAATGGAAATTGATTCTATACCAAATGGTCATTCTAATGGAACTGTTGCCCAGGCCAATAACATCCCATTGGTACTCGAATCAAGATCTAAAATATCATTAGGAGACATATTATCTTAAAGAACAATACACAAACTTAGAGTCAGTTAACAATGCATGTATATATAATGAAATCAAGTAATGATTAGTAAGGTAATCTCCATGTAATCCTATCTAGTTACTCTTCAATTGTTCTTATCATTTTGCAACTGTAAAACTACCACATGTTGTTGTATACAGTATGTAATTCTATGCGATAAGGATAAGGGAAAAAGGTGGTGATTGTAGGATCATCAATTTATCAACAGAATGTTATACGAAACCAATATTAGCCCAGGAGATGGGTTGGGAAGCTTTATTAAGCTAGGAGAATCATTATACTCGGTCACCAATCAGTTGATGAAGTTCAATTACAAGTTACGAATTAATTATTCCCAGGGCGATTTCTTGAATGTGCCAATCATGGTGGATATTATCGAAGTAGGTATCAGGTTAACATTTCTGAACCATCACCATCAGGCGTTGAAGTCGATTGAGTTGGTTCATTTGAATGGTTCCAAATCAAAACCGTTAAAGTTGGTGTATAACGATATAAATCTAAATGAATTCGCCTCCAAAGATTCATCAGCATGTTCCTCCGCTAGTATAAACTCAGATCAGTCATCAATAGAATCTTTTGTGTACACTGGCCCCACATTGAAAGGGATATATAATAAAATATTTGGTCCTACATACCCCGGAGATTTGTACGATCAGGTGTATATAATAACATATCCTGGGATCTCATTCAAGTTCGAATTGAGCCAGGAAGTGTATGACAAGGTTCATAAATTGGAAAAAGAAGCCATCTTGTCGTATTTATTGAATTTAGATCAGGATCTTATCTGTGATTCGATTGCTATATATAAAGGAGATTCATGGAATGATTTCAAAGCTAGCGATTACAATTTATGTGATAACCGCGAGTCGATTAAAAAATTATTGATCGATCTTGAGCTAGGAGAGATTAAAATCAATTTCAATGATGATGATGAGGTCAAGAAATTGTATATTGGCAAAACTACTCAACAACAAGCATTGAATATCTTGGGACCACCTGATAATTATTTCAATAAATTTGATTCACGATTATTGATCCATCGACATGCGACGATAAAAAGTGATGATGACGATATCAGTCAATATAAATTTCATAATTATTTCAAATATGGGTTTGATATATTGTATGATTTGAATGATGAAAATAATTCAGTACAGAATAAAACTACCATCAAGAAAATTATTATCCATAATGGCGGTATAACGGAATCGTTAAATTTTATGAAATGGAACCGATGTAATTGGGAAATATATAATTCGGAGCCGAAATTAAACTTTGATTCGACAATGACATTTGCTAATTT
Source organism: Candida sp. Y128-05E (assembly GCA_037042355.1). Classification (NCBI taxonomy): domain Eukaryota; kingdom Fungi; phylum Ascomycota; class Pichiomycetes; order Serinales; family Debaryomycetaceae; genus Candida; species Candida sp. Y128-05E. Next base: position 4,588 of record JAXQKE010000264.1, on the reverse strand, counting down.
ACCTGATTACCTCAAGAAATTGTCTCCGGTGATATTAAATAGAGTGGAATCAGAATTTGTCGATAATGATTTGGATATTATTAATTATCCTAAAGATAACCAGCCAGCAAGTGTTCGCTCTATGAATTCAGACGAAGAAAAGATTAAAATCTGGGGTCAATCGAAATTATACGGCTTTGATCATTGTATTTTTGAGGTTTTGGATTCCAATGGTACTATAAGTACAATCACGGTGTATTAAGAGAAAACAGAACGTGTCAGATTATACAATAAAATATAAGCTAAACTGATAATTAATTAAGTTATTATAATTGAAATAACTTCGAGAATAAACCCAAAGTAAACAGAAAGTTGGGCTCGGTTGGTACAATGGACCCAGACCCCTAAAACTTATCGTAGGAATAAAGATTACTCGAGGTATTTCAAAATTTGTGTCTGCTATTTATCAAGTCACAATTGGTTATCACGGCAGTCAATTGTTTCCAAATTTACCAACAATGACAAGCATGATAATCGAATTGTTGCCTGACGCTAACAAAGTAAATATGAAACTAGTAATAAAAGTTATCGGAGTTTCAAGCTTTCGGAGTTTGGAAACGAGAATATTAATATGTCGTTAATAACCGCATTAGATATGTCGTCACCCCCTGCGATATTAATCCCCGGTGTAGTCGTCTAAAATAAGATTCGAACCTATTGGTGTTTGTACATTTACGGCCAATTTGTTGGCCAAGTGGTATTCGGTATTTGTAAATGTTGATATGGTCCATATCCACGGCATTAACCAATTCCTAAGAACAATGAAACCAGTTTGAATCGGCGTTTAATTCTAATGGTCATTGTATAGCCCCACCTACATATCTGTTCGTAGGGGAGATAGCATACCGTACCGGATACCAAGCAATTACGAGAGTGGTGGTATTATCCAATTGGAACAATGGTGAGTATATTACAGAATGGATGTAAATTGAAGGAACGGATTTTAGTTCACCCGGGTGTCAAATATTTTTTAGGTTTTACGAGTGAGGTAAGTGAGATGTAGTATGTGGAGTTGAACTGATATAGCAAATGCACTCCGGACTTTATCTCATTACAAAATTACGTAGTAATGAACGATAAGCTTCTTAGTGTACATCTCGGAGAAGATACTACTCCGATATTTGTGTTTAATAAAGTCTGATAATGCTTAACTTTAGAGTGTAGATGGTAGCACACACCCGAAAATATAAAAAAAAGATCCAATGAGCAACCAAGACAAGGCCTTTAGAACATAGCAGGAGATTCTATTGTTTAGAGAGAAATGAAACTAGGTGAAAAGGTATCCCGGGAAGTATTCTGTACAATTCACTCCGAGGTTTTAACTTTTTGGTGAGGTTAAACTTTACCTTCGAAGTTTAGCGCCAGAGCTAAAGTCCATATGGGTTTTGATCCCCCACAGAAGCCGCCCACTAGATCGCACTTGACCCCACAAATCAAAATCCTATATAAACCTAGTGATAGATAGTGATTTACAGAAATCAAGCAACAATCACAACAAAATATGATGGTTGCACCTTCTACTACAGTAGCTGAAATGCCAGCCGCCGATATTTCAACTCAACCAACTAAATCTGTTTCCAATGGTAAACCATCGATCGATATGGCAGAACAAGTCAATCCCCCATTAACCTATGGTCCAGTTGAATCTGATATTCCACCAAAATATATCTATGGTCAGGAAACTGCTAAACCAGAAGTTTTCGAACAGAACTTGTTAAAGATTTCTCAAGAATGGGTTGATCAATTCAATTCAATCTTGACCAAGATTAATGGTGATGCCTCTGATGCTAATTTGAATTTGTTGGACACAGTCATTGCCGACCACGCTTCATGGAAGGACCATTTAGCTTTGACCTGGGACTTCCATCAATTCCACGGTTTGGCCAAGATCAAACAGGCCTTGAAAAACCAATCCGCTAAGTTCAAAATTAATCTGGTGAAAATTGATAAAAAAGCCGATCATAGATACGAAAATTCTATTTCGGTTCAAACTGTTCATCCTGCCAAAGATGGTACTCCACCAATCGAATGGTTACAATTAGTCTTCGACTTTGAAAACGAGTTTGGGGTCGGTAAAGGGGTCTTGAGACTCATTGCCGTAGATTCCAAAGATGCTCCTGCTGGTTTGAAGGCCTTTGCTATTTATACTGCGTTGGATAACATCAAAGGTAACGAAGAGAAAATGTCTAATTTGAGACCAGAGGGGGTCAACCATGGACAACACACTGGTAGAACATCGTGGGCCGACAGAAGACAGAACGATTTCAAATGGGGTGGTGAAAAACAACCCACTGTCTTGATTGTCGGTGGTGGACAAGGTGGTTTGAATACCGCCGCCAGATTGAAAGTCATGGGTATCAATAGTTTGATTATCGAGAAAAATAAGAATATCGGGGATAACTGGAGATTGCGTTATAAATTTTTGGTTTTGCATGATCCCGTCTGGTACGATCATTTATCCTATATCAATTTCCCTGATACTTGGCCAATTTTCACTCCAAAAGATAAATTGGGTGATTGGTTTGATCAATACGCCAAATCTATGGAATTGTCATTCTGGAATGACAAAACAGTAGTTGGTGCTGAATTCAATGACGAGAAAGGCAATTGGACTGTTACCATCAAGGATAACCAAACTGGCGAAACCGTTACATTGAACCCAAATCATGTTGTTATGTCTACTGGTCATTCGGGTGAACCAAACATTCCTAAATTCGAAGGTCAAGAGAACTTTAAGGGTAAAATTGTCCACTCTTCTCAACATACCACCGGGAAAGCATTCGAAGGACAGAATGCTATTGTCGTTGGCAGCTGTAATTCTGGTCATGATATCGCCCAAGATTTCCATGAACAAGGTGCTAAAGCAACTATTGTTCAGAGATCGTCCACTTGTATTATTAACTCCGAAATGGGTTTAAGAATTACTACCAGGGGGTTATACGAGGAAGGTGGTCCAAAAGTCGAAACTGCCGATATCTTTTTGCAATCTTTCCCGATTAATGTATTGAATTTGCTCATGCAACAACAATACAGAGAAACTTGTGAAATTGAAAAGGATCTTCATGATTCTGTTACTAATGTTGGTTTCAAGATGGATTCTGGTTATGGTGGTACCGGTTTATTTGGTAAATACTTTAGAAGAGGTGGTGGTTACTATATCGATGTTGGTGCAAGTAAATTGATCGCCGATAAAAAGATTGCAATCAAACAAGGTACTGAAATCAAACGCTTTACTGAAGATGGAGTCGTCTTTGCTGATGGTTCCACAATTGACAACTTGGCAATTGTTGTGTTAGCTACCGGTTATTCTAACATGAAAGAAACTGCCAGAAGAATTTTCGGAAGTAACGTCGCTGATAGATTGAATCCTGTCTGGGGATTGGATGAAGAAGGTGAATTCAAAACTATGTGGAGAGATTCTGGACATCCAAACTTCTGGTACATGGGTGGTAACTTAGCCATGTCTAGATACTTCTCCAAACGTTTGGCACTTAAGATTATTGCTCAAGAAAGAGGATTTACTTAGACATTTTGATAATGTCATTCACTTTTAGCTATTTATTTATTATTTATTGATTGTTTTTGATTGTTGGTAAAATTTGTTTATGAATAGAATATACGAATAAAATTTGAAATAAGCAAAACAAGGAGTTCAAAAATAGGAATAGCAAGTTGTGTAGTTATTTGTAATAAACAGTACAAAGGAACCCAGAATATAATTACTCAATGTTGGTTAGTTATTACGAAAGTAGAATTGGGCTTACAAACTTCTATTTCATATATTATCTAAATATTGATATAGTTTTTTATTGAATTGAAAGTTGGTGTTAATTCATTATTCATCTTTAAATTTTGGATTGGGCATAGGATCATAGGCTCTATTGTAAGCGTTATCAGAGTAATAAGGTCTTGAATGTAAATTTCTTAAATCAAGTAAACTTGGATCCAATTCGGAAAGTTTTGATACCCCTAATAATTTCATATTTAAAGAAATCTCTTCCTTTAAGATTTCAATAGCTTTTCTGACACCCTTTTCACCATAACAGGAGTTAGCGTATAAGAAAGGTCTACCCAAACCAACTCCTTTTGCACCTAAACATAATGCTTTCAAAACATCAGTACCTCTTCTAATACCACCATCAACATAAATTTCAATTTTATCATCGAGTCCTTTTTCCTTTAATACTGGCATGACATCAGCTAAAACTTCTATGGGGGATCTGGCAAAATCCAATTGTCTACCACCATGATTCGATAAAACGACACCATCAATACCATGTTCCACAGCTAATAACACGTCTTCGACTCTTTGGACTCCTTTAATGACCACGGGCATGTTGGTGAGAGTTTTGTATTCTTTGATATCATCCCAGGTGATCCCGGGGTCTTTAAACGATAATACAGGATCGTGTTCTTTAACAAAATCGGCATCAATATCGGTTTCTTCGTCTTCATCGTCATCGTCAAATAATCGGAATCGTCTATCTTTTTCACGATTACCTAGCAATGGTGTATCGACAGTGACAAAGAGCCCTTTCAAACCTCTTTG